>LPNX011202082.1:528970-639996 GCA_001517045.1 Pseudotsuga menziesii | reverse complement strand
ATTTTGACAAATACAACTCTGATGGAAGTGTCCTAGGAATAGAGAGTGATGGAATTAATTTCATATGCAGATAGTAGGGAACAAGAGTGGATATCTATGCCTTGGGATGCATTCTTCTCCTCTACCACAAATTTCCCAAAACCACAACATGTTATTTTCCCCACAGAACAAAACGACTTCAGATCTTTCTCTGAGATGGAAGATGAATGGTATTTAGTCACTACTGGTGTGCCTCCTTCCACAAAAGACTTCTCCAAACCAAGTGTGTCTCACTCTAAAACATCAACAAAATACTTGAAAGATGGTAATATATTCCAAGTAAAGAGGAATTAAAGAGGAATTATGATGAAACTTGGGAAGAAATCCTTTAGCAATTCCTAACAACTCATGAATATTTGTTTCTACTACAAGGAGAAGCATAGACTATTTGTCTGAGGAAAAATCCTAGTAATCATATGAATACTTGACAGAGTAAAAGTGTTTAAAGATGACAAAATATGTAAGGAAAATTAGATGACCTAATGGGATATTGAGTATAAACAGACTCATTGAGCATATTTACGAGTGTGTTGGGAAGTCTAGCAAAGCTTGTTGAAATCTTGAAGAAATAATTTTAAAATAAAAGTGTTATCAAGAGTACCTCTCTAGATTGGCAATGAATTGAGAGTTTAAGGAATGTTTGAAATAGACCTTATTCACTTTGCAATAGGGAATCTTCTCATTATCAAAAGCATTGTGACATTTTCTAGGAGTGACTATCATAGGACCAAAAAAAGACTGGATTGTGTATAGAGCAGTTTGTAATGGCAGGCATAAGCTAGTAAAATGTAAAGTGTACAAGAAGAACAACAATGATGAAGATCGTTAACAAAGGAAGCATGAACACAGGGGGGATATGATCAAAAATTCAAAATTCCTGAGCAAAGTTAGTAGACGGAGAGAAGTATGCATCTAGATCTTACAAAAAAATTAGAGTTTAATGCATCTAGATCAATTCAAAAACCCTACTATCAAAGTCAATACAATTCATTTCACACCTTCATATATATAATAGAAAAAGGGGGAAATAAAACATGCTGGTCATAAAAGATTGATGGAAATGCATAAGCAGCAACCATATTTAGATTATTACAGGTAGAATTTAATATAGCAGCAGGACCAACAACTACCTGAAAAATATAAACAAGCATAAATAAGGCAATAATACCCTTCAAATATCCATAAATTATCTCAGGCATCTCAATGTTGCTTGAGCGATCATCACAAATAAAGGAGTTCTTACCCACAAACGCAGAACAACAGAGAAGGCACTCCATGGGCAGGCATCCGAAACCTTCAAACCACATGCTCTCCCAGCAAACCACGGGCTCTTGTAGCTAAAGAAAGAATATTTACCAGTTAATTGCAAATGTTGAACACCACATAAACTAGGTTTCAAATCACAAGCTCTCGTAGAAAATCACAAGCTCTGGCGGCTGATGAAAAGACCTACCAGATACCGAAAGAGGAGGAAATTAGGTACATCTGATTGGAAATTAAGAACTCAAGACAAAACCTTAACAATGAAAAACGGATGGAGGGGCTATCCATACTCTTTTTTACAAGTGTTTGTTCACCATACTACTTGGATAATCCTTTTTCCAAGTTAGCATAATCTTTATCTTTCATTTGAGCAATTTCTGAAGCAATTTCAGAGTTCTAGGGTTATACACAAATTTTAATTAAAAAAAAGGGTGATCAAATTCAACCGAAAAAAAACATTACAAACTCATACCAAAGAGAAATTGTTCCAATTACAAAAATAAGAAGCAAAAGAACATTACAAGACTAAATTGTCCTATCAAAATGTACCTTGATATCTATTCATGCAGTCGAGAAACAAGACCGAGAAGATCAAGCTTCATTTAAAGCAGATTCACCCCTCATTGTTTATCCCTCTGTGCTATGATTAATTCCAAGATTATTTGGCACTCTAATAGCAACTAGTACCCAAAATGATATCATCATCTGATTCCTAAGTCATAACCCCAAGGGATCCATTAGATCCCTGCCTTCTTACAACTCAAAGTTGTCTTCCAACTTCAATGTTTGGGAAACAACCTTCTCTTCATAATCATCGACCACAAAATAGGGATTGTGCTCAATCGGACGGAACCTATAACCAGTGAACACATAGAACGCAAGGGTTACCAATTCTCCAACCATGACACTAGTCCAGGCATACCAGTAAGTAGTTATGGTGATCAAAGCATAAACTACAACACGAGTGAAGTAAATATAGCTGACCACCACAATGTAATACTGTCTGAATAGATTCAACTTCATCGGATTCACAACTGCCTTGCCATCAGTATGTGCAGCCTGGTGCAAATTATCTATAGACCAGATAATGGGGAACAAGATAGCACAACAACAGATCATGTAAACTAGGAGAAACACCTGGTTCCAGGAAAGCCAATCCTTGGCATACGGCCCAGTCTCATCGATCACCACAGTAGAAATATTGTCTAAGACTTGCAAGGGAATGAAAACAATGAGAAATTTCTTCTCCTTGCCTTGCAGGTAGGGTTTAAAGAAGGACCATCCGGTGCCAATCAAGACAATCAGGGTAAAAAGCATAATTCCCTTCAGAAAACTAAAAATATAAAACAGATCATCCCATCCATGGGTTTTTTCGGTTCTCTTAATGAAAGACTTGTCCTCTTCCTCGCAGAGTAGATTTAGAGCTTTCAAATAGACGAGGGCGGCCATGAATACATGGGTCCGGTAGGTCGTAAGGCAGTTTTTCATAACCACATAGATCCAAACCCCAACCAGCGCAATAGATATCAAAGACAGTGAA
This sequence comes from Pseudotsuga menziesii, assembly GCA_001517045.1. Classification (NCBI taxonomy): domain Eukaryota; kingdom Viridiplantae; phylum Streptophyta; class Pinopsida; order Pinales; family Pinaceae; genus Pseudotsuga; species Pseudotsuga menziesii. Next base: position 637,154 of record LPNX011202082.1, on the reverse strand, counting down.
AAAAAGATTCAACAGAAGGGTTTCACCGGCCAAAATATAATGCCTGGTGCCATCACCGCCCCCCTCAAGATTATAAATAATTGTAGTTACATCCATTGAAACAACGATGTCACAAATACAATTGGCAAAGACCAGAGTAAACTGGTTTGCTTCGAGCTCTTTGAAAGTTTTGTTGAAGGGAAATGAATTCTCCAAATCCTTAAATGTAAGGAGGGGTGTGATGAGCTTACTCTCGAGTACACAGTGAATTTCTCCATGTTCCAGATCTTGCAAGACATGAAGCCGGACATCTCTGGTGCTCAGGAAGAACCCCATGGACTCCAGGTCGATATCATTCTCCTTGATGGCCTTGTACGAGGAATCCTTCACATAGATTTCTAGGAGGCCTTTGTGTGTGAACCCGAATTCATCGAAGGGAATGATGAAATGGTAGTCGGATCAAATCTCTAAATGTCGGATTTCAGCTGAACAAAAGGGAAAGAACCCCTAAAAAATACCATGATTTCCATTGCAGAAACCCTTGAATTGGACTCCATCCTGAAGATCTGAGATGAATATTTCATTGCATTGCAGTAGCGCCCTAGTAATCACCAAAATGCCGTGTGGATGGAAGAACACAGGGAAAAATGGCCATATATTGAAACACACCTTGTGCCATTGAAGCCTTGAACAGGGTCACCTTGGGCTTTAGCTTGAGTGAAATGTAAGATTGTTCTACATTGGCACCCACCACTTCACGTTGGCGCCAAAACCCAAATTGTGAAACTACACTAACATGATAGAATAAAATTTGTATTTGTTTAACTTGAATTCTATTCTATTTGTATTTGCTTAACTTAATTTTTTTATATATATTAATAGTATATAATAAAAAATTAGTTATCATAAATATATTTGTTAAACTTAATTTTTTTATATGTATTAATAATATATAATAAAAAATAACTTAGCATATTTTTCTAAAATTTTATATGTATTATTAGTATATAATAAAAAATACTTAGTAACATTTTTTTTTAATTTATAATGTAAATAGTTTAATAATTAATATTATTTATAAATAAAATATTTAAAAACAAATGTATATAGGTATATTTGTATAGTTATTTTCAAATATATAAGTAATAGCTCACCGCTAGGACATTGTCATAGTTAATTTACCCCTAGGACATTGTCATAGTTAATTTGGTGTTAACAGTGGAGTTGTAACACATGAGGCTCTGCAATTTACTAAGTTATAGGGTGTCTATGAATCCATTTATAGTCTTAGAATTTAGTAAAATATACAACATTGTCAAAATTGTAATTTTTCATTGCCGAACTGATCCACAACTAAAAATGACCAAATAAATGACCAATTGTTATGTGGTCATTTTTTTCTAGATACCCCGTGACCAAAATTGGTCATTTATCTTGGTCTTTTTTAGTTAGCCCACTTAAATTTATCAATTTTGGTCATTTATCCCTTGAAAAAAATTGTGGTGACCAAATTTTTTGGTCTCCTGGTCACTAATCTCTCATTTTGCACTAGTGTCGGGTGACATGACTGAATACTTGGAAACATTGACTTGACCAGGAGGATACCAAGACAATGCGATGGTGGATGATGCATTCTTTGAAAAACTCAAAGGAATGACATGAATCATGAAAGTGAATTGACTTGGAAGGAAGCTAAGTACCCAATTGAATGAATGAAATGCAAACAAATTTTATGTTCAAAGGTGACTAATAACTACCATTTATTGCAAAATGTTTTCCCTTTCCCTTAATTTATCCATCACTCATTAGAGGAAATTTGGGGTCTAAAATGGGCTTTATAAGAAAATGTGTGAACAATAAATTTTGTGAGTTGGAATTCAAGAACCAATAGAATTTCAATAAAATGAGTCAACCATAATGGTTGAATTGACGTATTTGTCATAAAAGAAAACTACTTTTTTTGTTCCTATTTTCGACATATCTCCTTGTGTTTTTACTCAAATTTCAAGCGAGAGAGCTAGTTGGATGTGGAATTTAATTCCACATCTAATGAGTACCCACACTACATTCTTTTGACTGACCCCGCTACCCCAAAAACAAGAAATACCTGAAAAAATGTGATGATGACAGTATGACTTACCCCGCTACCCCAAAAACAAGAAATACCTGAAAAAATGTGATGATGATGTCATCATCACATTTTTTCAGGTATTTCTTGTTTTTGGGGTAGCGGGGTTAGTCAAAAGTATGCAGTGTGGGTACTCGTTGGATGTGGAATTAAATTACACATCTAATGAGCTCTCATGCTCACAATTTGGGTAAAAACACATGGAGATATGTCAAAAATACGAACACAAAAAGTAGTTTTTTTCATTCTTCCTCCAAAATTAATAACTATTATTTTATTATTTTCCTTGGGAGGCCCATTTTAAACCTCAAATTTTCTCTAATGATTGATGAGTCCCTCTTTTCATTTTTACAAGTTCAAAGAGGGTAACAAACACTCGTTGTAGCCTATCATAAAATAAGTCCATTCTCATATGTTTCATGAACCTGATAAAGGAGGGGTTCGATCCCAAAAAACGGTCTTTCATCGTTTGATTTTATGTGTCTGACAAAAGAAAACTCATTTGTCATTTCATGTTTAGACAGTCTGAAATGACTAAGAAGAATCCTGAACGTACTTTTTCATAAATTTAGTCCCCAAGACAAGAAGAAGGGTAAAATGATGCCTAGGAGTGTTGATTTATTTGTAACTTCAGAATGTATTCACTTGTATATCTTATGTCTTGTACCCTGAAGTTTATTCTGGGAAGTGTCTGTAATGTATTTGAGTCATTTCATGCTCCAATGTTCTTATCGGGAGGTTCTATAATGTAAACAAGTCATGTCAAGTCATTGTGGGTAACCCTCCTATTGTTCAAGGGATAAAGTCCCAGTAGTTTCGAGGCACTAGGGTTATTAGACTCTCATAGAGAAGTCGGCCCTAGTGAGTCATTGTCAAGTCGAGAATTAGTATAAATAGAGAGTGAGCCTCTCTATTTATCACACACTCACTCACACTCAGTTGTATCACATGGATGAGGAAGAAGAAGTTGTTGGGGCTACAGAGAAAGAGGCTACTGCTGTCAGGATATCATCTTACTATTTTGGGGCTTTGCTATTGGTGATGATTCTATCTCTAAGGAAGTTGAGGGGTTTTCTCCTTTATGGTTTCCCTGAGTAAAATCTTTGCAGCGTTCATTGTCTTATGTGTTTGATTGCCGTGCTTGTTATTCTCTCAGTTAAGATCCTAAGTTAATGCTAGCTTAAATGATAAAAATCTAACACAGTATCAGAGCTAACTTGAGAAGAAGACACTGTGCAGCTATGGAAACTAGGGCTTTCTACTTTTTGGATCTCTCTCCATACAATTTCAGCAAAAGAAGGTTGGGCTAACCCTCCTCTCTAAGGCGCATCTTTTTGTCGAAGTAGAATCTAATTCTGAGCATTTTCAGTTTTTGACCTGACACTACTGCTAAAAATTAGGGCTTTCCACAGAAGTGGAATTTTTGAGTGAGCCCAGGCCTGGATTGATCTCCAGCTCAAAATCAAATTTCATAGATCAAGATCAAAGTTTTTGGTTGGATAGAACTCTGGGAAATTCAAACCCTAATCTGCTCCTGAACCAACACTGTAGAAATTCAGCTCCAGATCCAGATTTGACATCTTAACCTAGCAAGATCTAAATATTTTTTATTTCTATTTGAGGTCCTCAGTTAAGATGTCCCATCATACCAAGCTTGATGAAAAGCTTGAGGGAGCTGATAACTTCCGAGCCTGGAAGTATAGGATCTCCCTGGTCCTGGAAGAAAATCAGTTGGACTCCTACATCAATGAGGAGATTCCAGTTCCAGAGGGAGATGAGGCTAAGGCCTTACACAATAAGAAGTTGGTTATGGCTAAGAGGATTATTGTTGATTCAATCAAGGATCACCTCATACCATAGGTGTCCTCCCTAAAGACACCTAAAGCTATGTTTGATACCCTAACCAAATTGTTTTAAGGAAAGAACATAAACCGAAAGATGACCTTGAGGAACCAATTGAAGAATGTGAAGAGCCAGAATGTGGAGACCATATAGTCATACTTCACAAGGGTCTCCCAAATCAAAGATCAACTTGAAGCAGTAGATGAAGAAGTATAGAATGCATAGATTGTAATGACCACCTTGAATGGTCTCCCTACGACATGGGACTCTTTCATTCAAGGGATCTGTTCCAGAAAAAAGTTATTCAAGTTCAGCAGACTATGGGAAGAATGCTCTTAAGAAGAAGCTTGAATAGCAGCTCAAGAAAAAAATATGGGAAGTGAAGATCAAGCTCTCACAGTAAAACCCAAGAAAACCAGATCTATCCACCACAGAGGTAAGCACTCTCACCAAAGGAGTAACTTTAGAAAGCGTATAGATAGGTCTAAGTACATTTTCTATACATGTGATGAAAGAGGACACTTTTCTCGAGATTTTCCTAGAAACAAAATTAGCTCTCACAAGAAGAAGGGAAACAAGAGAAGAAATCATGCTCATGCTATAGAGGATGATGAACCTTCCACAAAGAGAAACAGACAAGACAGCGATGATTCTTCAAGTGATGAAGAATATGTTCTGATTTCCACTCTCATGGGAACTATCACACATGGTAGCAATGATTGGATTATAGACAGTGGTGCTTCGAAACATATGACGAGATTCAAGGAATACTTTGTGAAATTATCTGAACATGAGCCACCTCACAAGGTGAAACTCGGATATGACTACCAGTATCCAATAAAAGGTAGTGGTGAATCCTCATACAAGCTAGAGTCTGGAAATTCTATCAAGATGAAAGATGTATTGTTTGAACCTAGACTAAAGAAGAACCTCCTCTCCATATCTGCATTAGATGCAAAAGGAATGAGGGTTGCATTTGTAGATGGCCAAGTCATCATGTGGCCAAAGGGAAAGTTTTCGATGATGCAGTAGTGATTGGGGAACAAGAAGGAGGACTATACTGAAGGGACAACTAGAACAAAATTTGGTTCATGACTCAATAGAACCAAATGAGCTTTGGCATAGAAGGCTTGCACATGTGCATTATAGAGCACTACCACTTGCAAGAAAAGTTGTTGAAGGTGTCCCAGAAATGCAGACAAAACATGAAGGTGTATGCAAAGGATGTGCAAAAGGGAAGAACACAAAGAAGACATTTCCAAGTAGCGAGAGCAAGGCAAAAGGAATCTTAGAAATCATCCACTCCGATGTATGCAGTCCAATGTCATCTAGTTCACTAAGTGGGTATGTATACTATGTTTCTTTTATTGATGATTTTTATAGAAAGGAATGGATATACTTTATGAAGAACAAAGATGAAGTATTCATCAAGTACAAGGAATTCAAAGCCTTGATCGAGAATCACATAGAAAAGAAGATCAAGACCTTTCGATCAAATAATGGAGGAGAATTCACATCAAATGAATTCAAAGAGCTATGCAAAGACCCAGGGATTAAGAGGGATTTATCCACTCCATATAGTCCACAACAAAATGGGATTGCAGAAAGAAAGAATAGAACGATCATGGAAGAAACAAGGGCCATGCTTCATGATCAAAATCTTCCCATACATCTATGGGCAGAAGCTGCCAGAACAACGATGTATGTATAGAACCGTACTCCACACATAGTACTCAAGAAAAAGACACCTGAAGAAATATTCTCCAGCAAGAAACCAGAAGTTATCCATCTCAAAATATTCGACTGTCCTGTATAAATACACATTCCAAAAGAAAAGAGGATGAAGTTAGATCCTTCAGGAAAGAAGGGTATATTTGTGGGATACTCTGAAAGCTCGAAGGCTTACAGAATATACTTCCTAGGGTTCAAGAATATCGACATCATTAGAGATGTAACATTTGACGAAGATTTAGCCTACATCAAATCTAGGAAGAGACCGGTTGAAGAACCTGAAGAAATAGAAGCACCCAAAATTCAAGATACAACCATGAACGAAGAAATTCAATAAGAAGATCGAGAATTAGAAGAACCTCAAGAACCTGTGGATCCACCTCATGAGAAGAATCCTCATAAGAGGAAACCTACTTGGGTACGTGAAATTATCCAAGGTGTAGAAAGATATGGAGCTTTAGAAAAAACACACAAAGGAAGAAAGAGAACTAGATCCTACTCCAGTTATGTAGCCTTGCTATGTGACATTATTGATAAAGAAACTTCCAACTATGAAGAAGAGGCATAAAGGAAATAATGGAAGGAGGATATGATAGAAGAATATCAATTGATCATGAAGAATGATGTTTGGGATGTTGTCCCGAGACCAGAAGGGAAGTCCATTGTAACTTCCAAATGGATCTGCAAGATCAAGCATGCTACAGATGGCAGCATAGAGAAATATAAAGAAAGATTCATGGCTCATGGTTTCTCCCAGAAAGAAGGAATAGATTATGAAGAAACTTTTGCACCTATAGCCAAATACACTTCCATCAGATTAGTACTTGCTCTGGCTACAGTGATGAAATGAAAGATACACTAGATGGATGTCAAGACTACTTTCTTGAATGGTGTAGTAGAAGAGGAAGTGTATGTGGAGCAACCACTCAGTTTTGAGACACATGATAGGGAGTCTCATGTGTGTAGATTGAAGAAATCCCTGTATGGTTTGAAACAGGCACCCAGGACATGGTACGACAAAATTGATGGCCTTCTATCCAATTTGGGATTTACCAACAGTAAAGCAAATTCCAATCTTTACTACAAGGTTGAAGATGGAAACCCAGTGGTACTCCTACTATGTGTGGATGATCTATTTGCAATAGGTATGAATGGGTTGATTGCTGATACGAAGAGGAAAATTGCTGCCGAGTTTGAAATGAAAGACTTGGGTATGATGCACTATTTTTTAGGCATGGAGAATCTTCCTTGGACAAGGGAAGTATGCAGTAGATATTCTGAAGAGATTCGGGATGATGGACTGTAAGGCCATATCCACACCTATGGCATCGAACCTGAAGCTTTTGAGTGATGCTTCATCAAAAGCGGTTGATGCTATGATGTATCATCAGATGATTGGTGTTAGCACTCAAAATATACCCAAGGTTGTGAAAGGTAATATTAAGGTAACAACCAAAACCACTTTAGAAAGAAACTGGCTTTTCTTTCCAGAGAGGGATCTCTCAGATATAAATTTTACAGGGCCAGATATTAAAATCAATAATTTAAGTTATGTAGATAGTTGAAACAACACATATAGCCATTGGGAAATGGAGTCAAAATGTATAAATATAACACAAATATTCATACATGGAAACTCAACAGAGGCAAGATAATCATTCAGTTACATTCATTCATTGATTTTCAGGCGAAAAGAGAGAAACATGAACAGTCCATCAATATAGAGCATCGCAGGATGAATTCCATATCAACTTTAGAGGAAATATTTGTGAATATTTGAAACAATAGCCAGAGCATAACATGTATGAATTCTGAAACTATTAAACACTATGTTCAGATATGAAGAAAACATAATGGAAGGTAAACACTTAGAAAACAATCACATGGAAAGAAGGCACATACTATAATATAAACAACACATGAATCTTTGAATATCAACCAGCACTCGGCTCTGTAATTTCATTCAAAAATCATAAATTTCTCAAAAACATCGGCCCAAGCTTATGGGTTCCAACTCCCAATACATCAAATAAATTCAAATATATACAAAAATAGTTTCTTCCTAAGAAGATCAATAACCAATTAATATGTTAATCAAAGTTTTTGTAACCATATCCCTAATAACTAGGAATAATAATTACATGCTTTGATTCAAACAATAGATTGCTCCACTATAGAAAGATTAGTAACTGCAAGGTATCTCGAACAAACAGCTTCACGAACTGCAACACCTATCTTCATGAATGAAGTATGTACTTGGTCTTTCGAAATTTCTCCACGATCTTCCATTGTTCCGCATTTGGGGTGTCGTATTTTGTCATCTCTCTAATTAACACCTCCAAATCCACATAAGCTTCATAAGAAACGACAGAAAATCCTTTCTTAATAATTAAAAAATTATCCAATATCTCAAAGTCCTCTATCCATTTTTCCACAATGATCTTTCCTATTAACCCTTTGACTAAATCTTCAAATTTGGAGTGGTCTATGCAATTCTGTACCAATAAATTGTGATATTGCTCCTAGGAAAATAACCTTCCTTCCTCATCCCGAAAATAAGGGAGACCATCATCAAATAGATCTTTAAAAGCAAACCTGAAATCCTTTATCTGAGAAGACATTGTATTCGCCTTATCCTGCACCACTTTCATGAGTTGATGTTTATTTATAAACTTCTTTGCCCACAACACAATTGCTACTCTGTCCTTAATCCCAATGTCCTACAAATTCTGATATGTTAAAGAATTTAATAAATTCAAAGCATTGTGAGCAATATTCAAAGGCTTCTTTTCCATAGTTTCATTGGCCCACTTCAATCTTTGAGTAGCTAAATTGACTACTGCACTTTCATCATCAATAAAATTTAAATAATGCCTAAACTTGCTGATTTCCATAGACAATGTATCCCAAATTAAATGTTTAGCTCCCTGTAGAGGATCTTTTCCTATACTTCTTTCCTTTAATTCGCTGAACTTTTTTTGTAATTGGATTTTATCATTCAATGCTTTATTCTTCTCCTCAATGCTCTTAGCCAATTCTAATTTGATTTGTTCATTTTCCTCTTTTAATTATTTAATCTCCACCTCTTTCAAACTTACCTATGACATAGGAACTAATCGAGCATCTATAGAAAATTCATTTAATGGTCTTTCAATATTAACAAGGGTTAAATCAGTATCAACAAGGATTTGACTCATCAATTCTTCCATAATTTATTTTTCATCATTTTGATCCTTTTTCAACTTCAAAATTTGAGCCATCAATTCGGTTCTTTATAGTTCCCACTTGTTTTTCTCTTCCTGCAGTTTGAATTATTTTCCTTTATAGTCCATCATCTCCTGATAAATTTTCTCTTTTTCCTCCTGAAGTGTAAATAATTCCAAAGAATGAACGTGTTCAGTATTAGGGACTTTAAGCTTCTTCTTCAATACTTGAATGGTATTGTCCTTCTCCTCTAGAAGCTTTTTGGTCACCTACATATTACCTGGTTCGGTCCCTAGGCTCACAACATCTCCCTACAACTTTTTAATTTGAATCAAATTTGCTTTATTTTCAACCCTTTCATGCTTCAATTGAAACCCCATCTTATCTACAAGGGACTATAATTTATTCATTTTCATAATAGCATGTAACAAATCAGAGTAAATAACATCTCCAGGTTGTTTATGGAGTTGTATCTTATCAGGAACACTGATTTTGTCTAACTTCACCTCCATTTCAGACACTTTCTTGTCTCTAACCATGGCGAATTTCAAGGTATTCCTCTCTGCATCTCGAGTAGAAATCAATGAAGTCTTTTGATTGATTAAATTTTTAAATTGAGGAAGCAGATTCTTAGTTTCCTCTAATGATTGCATTTGTTTGTGAGCATAACTTGATACTAACACTGTCTTGGATTTGTAGCAGGAACTAGACTCTACATTACCTTCTTCTCTCAAGGAATATTGATGCATCTGTACAGACTTTTTCTAGAACAAGACCATTCTCTTTAAATCTTCTGAAACTATTTCTTCTTAAATAGTTTGATCACCTTGTAGGTGTGTTTTGATCTTTTCTGAGAAATATTTTCATCTACATCCATGCCATCAGTTTCAGAAAGACTCCTCTTATTCAAAATGCTGGAATTATCAGGCGTTTGAGCCACTGTAGTCAATTTGTTGCTCCTATCTTCATCAACTTCTGAATTTTCTTCAAAATTAACCAAATTTGCTATTTTATCTAAACGTTCAACCATTTGACGATCAAATGGTTTATTTTTGTTCAACTGCTTCCTCTGAGAAATAATGTGATGTGGATCACAATTTACTTTTTTCTCCTTCTGAAAATCCATAACTTCTAACAATCTATGTATGACTAACAAGGCACTTTTATTTTTAAAAATGAACGGACCAACTTTGAGAGGAAATTTAACATTGGAAGACCTTTTAAATGACCCAAAATGTTCTTCTTCTACACATAACCTCTATCTCATAAACTCTAGTGCGAATATTCTTGGAGTAAAAAAAGTGGGTAACCTGTATCGTTCTCCAATGAACCCATACACTCTCAGAATAGTAAATTCTTTATACAAGAACCAATCCCCTCTTTTGTCTTCTAAGGGAGACTATAAAATAAGTCTCATGTCTTCCAACACCCTTGGCAAGACATCATCAAACAACAATTTGTAAATCTCGGCCATGATTGTATTTGCGAACTCAAACATGTTAATTTGTTTCGGGAGGTCCGGAGAGAAAATGGTGGACAAGAACTGCAACTCCGATACATTAGAACACAAAAGCATGTTCAGTAAATATGAATGATATCTAAAGAACCTAAATTTAGGGAATTCGACCAACTGATCATGGATAACCTCGGCTAGATACTCATCAAGATTAAAACAACAGGTTAAATGGGACTCATGGTCAATTGAACCTATACTCAACAAGAAACCTAAGATGACTTCATTGATAAGAATATCATCATCCAAACCCAAAATTTGGCTGACCAGAGACATGACCAAATGTACTTCCTTCTTGAAAATATTAACATTGTATGGTAGGAATATACCTTCTAACAACTAACCATTTTCAGAATACTGGATAAAAAGTGGCATCTGAGTTCAATTCTACAATTTTTATACAATTCAATTAAAACATGTTCATTTAAATACTCACAGTTATCAGGTAAATTATCTGGGAGACTCAATATCTTACGAACAGTTTTTGCGTCAACTTTACAAAGGATTTTTGACGTGGTATGGCTCATAATAACTCTTTTGGAGGAGGAGTAACTATTCGCACACCCTTCAACAAATTTGGGAAAAAGTAGGGTTTGTTCAATAGAAAAATAATATAAGAAATAACTTCAGACATTCAAAATATCATTCCCTTGCGAATTATACTGCCACAAATGATCCTTTGAAACTGATACACTACAAACTAACAGAATAGGGTCACATACATTCCTTTCCCTATCAACAACAACCTCTTCTCTCTCATCGAACACTCTACATAATACTCTTGAACCCTGTTCCTTCTCCATAATAAACAATGGTGACAAGTCTTTAATCAAAGTTTCAGTGTTTCAAGACTTACCTGGTCACTGTGAATACATAGAAGTTGACTTTGGAAAATATGGTGAACTGTCCACTTATCTTTAACCCGCAGCATGCAATTGAAATGACTTTACCTAGTTCAACTTCAATTTTTATACAACAGACTATTCCGAGGCCTTTATCAAGTTTTTTTCCTCGTACCACTTTCCTCAACGAAACTCACCAAAAGTCACCACGTGGAAAGCGGTTTAAATTCCGCTACCACTCATCCTTTTTAATTATCTCACATCTTCGTACTCCGAAATAGATAATGACCATTGATAAGACTTCATCTTTTTCTGAACTGTTGGATTAAAATCTATTATACGTACTCCGCTAGCATTTCTCATTTTTTCAAGCATGCATCTTCACATCGCGCACTGCCTCATAATCGTAGATTTTATTCACTTTATTTATTAGCCATTGATCTTTCTACCTCGTTAACCATTTCCACCTCTCCATCAAAACTTATCCCTTGCACAACTTTCCCCCAACAAATCATTTGTCAACCGTAGATTTTCAAACTCGTAAATCTATACCTTTGAATTTTGCAATGAATTAACCAAAATGCGTACTTTTAATAAGGGACTCAAGACTACCAAGATTTGCTAATTTTTATGTATCCCTTTATCATTTCTCAACCACATTTATTCCTCAATTTTTCAACATAAGAGGTGTTAACAACTAGCTCCAACTCGGGATGATATCCTCCTTGTCAAGTATCAAATAACTCGTAGACCAGGTGCCTATCTCTAACTTTTGTATCCAAATATCCAAACTTTTTACTTTTTCTCTGATATATATTTTCTAAATAAAGAAAATGGCTAACCTTCTAATTATTAGGGCCTTCACTCCGGGCTTCAAAAATATTCAGTTCACCATATGTACTACTTTCAAGAAAATAAATATTTACAAACTATGGTACAAATTTTACCCTTCACCTTAGGACAGGTAATGCTTTAAAAATCTTCCATTAACTACATAAGAAATTGAGCTGTAAAGATTCACAGTTTGAATATGTCAACATTTTTTGCAGTCCCCGATCTTTAATCAACTTGGTAGGTCTAATCTCTATATTATACTCCAATAATGTTGCTATCCATTTTGCTCTTCTTCCTTCTGGGTCAGGCTGTGTGAGAATCCCTTTTACTGCACTGGTTGGAACATCAGCAATTATATGTGAATGAAGAATATACACCCTGAAATATTTCAATGCTTTAACCAAAGCATATTATTGCTTCTCCATAATATCATATTTTAATTCCCCATCTCTCAACATCTTACTGAAAAAAGGCTATAGGTTGCTCCATGTTCTCATTATTCTTCTATAACAAAACTCTAGTAATAGTATGTTCTGAAGCATATGAAAATATTAAGAAATATTTAGTGAACTCTAGACTCACCGACACAGGAGCTTCTGAAATGGCTTGTTTTATTTCTTTAAAAGATTTCTTGGCCTCTATTGTCCATTTTATTTCATGACCCTTTTTCAACATATTTGTGATATTCATTAATATTTCAACAAACTGGGAATGAATCTTCTCAAAAAATTTACCTGTCCCAAGAATGATTGTATTTCTTTTTTGCTTCTTGGTTATCCTACCTTCAAAATTGCACAGACTCTATCAAGATCAATTTTTATTCCATCCTTTGAAATTATGTGGCCCAACAACTTTCCCTCTTCCAATGCGAAATTTGATTTTTTTGGATTCAATGATATACCAAATTTTCTGCATTTTATAAAAACATTTTCTAAATGGTGAATATGCTCTCTATTATACCTTGAATATATTGTGATTTCATCCATATAAATTACCATGAATTTTCCTATTTCTCCTGCAAAAGCAATATCCATGGCACGCTGAAAGGTAGCCCCTGCATTCATTAAACCAAAAGGCATCTTTGCATACATAAAAGTGCCCCATGGTGTAGTGAAATCAGTCTTTTCTTGATCTTCAGGTAACACCTTAATCTCATTGTACCCTGAAAAACCATCCATCATTGAAAATCTTTCTGCTCCGACCACATTCTGCAAAATATGATCCATCTTTGGCAAAGGATAATTATCTTTCATTGAGACTTTATTCAAATTCCTGAAATCTATACAAATCCTTATTTCTCCATTTTTCTTTCTGACAGGAACCAAATTAGCAACCCACATTGAGAATCTTAAAGTCGCAATAATTTTGGCATCTGACAATTTTTTTATTTCCTTCTCGATAACTGGTAACAGCTTTGGATTTATTCTTCTGAGTTTCTGTCTAAAAGGTTTTTCTCCACGTTTGATTGGAATAGTATGTTGTATTATTGATGTATCATATTCCTTAAGGTATTCATAACTCCAGGAAAATACATCTGTATACTTTTTCATCAAGTTCACATATTCTTCTTTTTCTTTTGCATTCAAGTTTTTAGACAGCTTCACAATCTTTGGATTCTCTTTAGTACCAATATTTCTATCTTCAATAGCATTATCAGTAGGTTTCACTTTCGGATATTTAGCAACATGATTTTGATCAAAAAAAAATTCGAAGGGGATTAAACATCTTGGTATAAAATTAATTTTTAATTGAATGATATCCTTCCCTCCTAAAGTTCCCTTCATTTTTTCAGTACTAATCCTTTCTTATTCACTTTCTTCAACATCTTGGAAATTTTAACAATTATCGTTTTCACCATCAATGTGAGTGTTCACAAACTCTCCAGATAATTCCAAAAATATTTTTATCTGCATATCATCCTCAAATACCTACCAATATTTAGAATTATCAGGTATGGATGGTCTATTTACAATATCCACTTGATATTCCTTTTGACCAGCACTTCGAGTTTTAAATTTACCCGCAGCAACCGCCAAAGAGTTAGCTACCATATTCTCATATCTAGGAACCACCTTAAGTGTATGTTCTGTAAAATAGTTACCAAACATATCCCATACTTCATTTCTATAAGCTCTCATCCGGGGATGTCTGGTTTGATAACTATCATTCACCTGGTTTATTACAAGCTCTGAATCTCCCAAAACTCTTATCCTTTGTGCTCCCAGATCTTTCAATGCATGCAACCCAAGTAACAAAGCTTCATATTCAGCCACATTATTCGTGCAATCAAATGTTAACTTATATGATAAAGCTTTGAAATCCCTAATAGGAGAAATTATATATACACCAACACCAGCACCAACCTTTGCCATAGACCCATCAAAATACATAGTTCACAATCCATCTCTTTTCTATTTCTTTTCCAAAGCATTTTGTTCGTTTACTCCCACTTCACTCTTTTCAGTTTTCATTTTCAATGTAGATTCCAAATCACACGAGACAGTATCATTAAAGAAAATAGAAGAACCCAAATCAGTATCGATAGCATATATATGATGAATATGTTGAAATATTGTAACTTCGAAGAATATTCTATGTGTATTTCTTTGTGGTCCCCGATGGTCCTACCGGGAGAACCACTTGTATTACTTTGTACCCCGATGCTCCTAATCGTAAGAACTAATAAGAGTCATGAGGCAGTTCCCTCTAATTGTAAAGGTGGGTTATTAGCACCCCAGTGTGATTACTTGAGCCTACATGACAGATGAGTTAACTTAAGTGAACAGATGAATATAAATAGAGGTGTAGTGCTCCTCATTTGGAACACACACACTCTCACTTGTGTAGCACATTAGTGGAGAACAGAAGAGTAGCTGGAGAAGGAGGAGGATCAGGCTTTGATCTCCTTGTTGGTTTTACCTTTTATCTTTTTGGGGCATCTATATTGAGGAAGTTTTTGCTGGGTTTTTCCCTTTAGGGTTTTCCTAGGATAAATCTTTGTGTTCCTTTTGTATGGTTGTGCTTGTCTATCTTTCAGTGATCCTGTTTATATGCTTTTGTTATGAATTCGAAATGAAATACTAATGATCTAGCTTAGCATATGAAAATTTAACATGGTATCAGAGCCACCCTGAAAGAAGACATTGTGCAGCTATAGAAGCTATGGCTTCTTATTTTTTGGGTCTCTATCGATAATCGATCAGCAAAATAAGGCTATACTGACTCTCCATTGAAGGGCACATCTTTCTGTCGAAGTGGAATTCGATTCCGAGCATTTTCAGTTTTGGTGCGGAAAATTAGGGCTTTCTACAGATGAGGAATTTTTGAGTGAGACCAAAATAGGATTGTTCTCCTCATCAAAATAGAAGTTTAGAGACCTGGATCAATAAATTTGGTTGGGTAAAACTCCAGGAAAGTCAAACCCTAGTTTGACCCGGAGCTAGAAAAAACCTAAATACTAAAAATGCTACATTTTGGTACATTCACTATATATTGATATTAGAGAAGGAACAGGAGATGAAAATTTCAGATGCTGAAGATAAACTCCTCATTTACACTGTGTCCAAAATTTATCCTCATATTCGCTATAGTATGGGAGATATGATCCCTCCAAGTTAGGGTTCCAGCCTCTTCCAGAATTCATCCCTAAACAGGACACCTGGGGAGAATTACTGTAGCTTGGGATATAGAGGTACAAATTGAATTCCTAAAGATGTTCTATAAATATCACAGACTTTAATTTCTATGGTCCTAATTTCAGAACTAGAAGATGAAACAGAAACACGTGGCAAGCCATACAACTTCACTATTCTGAACAATCCTTTAACAGGTCACCTTGGGAAAAGGATCATAAATATAAATTGGTGAAACCAATTCTGATGAAACCTATGGTGTTGGATCAGGGACATGCTAGGTTACCTCATTACAAAATTTTAGACATCGAGGAGTAGTAATTTCGTAAATATCATAGAACCAGTGACAGGCATTTCTGCAGAAGAAATTGGAAAACTAGGGCTTCCTGTTCTTGGAGCTTCCCTCTACTGTTTTCAGAAAAGGAGTACATTGGACAGCTCCATTTTAAGAGATATATATTTATATCCAATCAGATCTGAAATATTCCAAGTTTTGAAAATTAGGTTTTCTCTGACAAACCCTAGATCAGCCAGCTTTGGAAGCAGGACAGACACCTCAAATCGGTAAGATCTAATCTTTTGCTATTTGCATTTGAGGATCTCATTTCAAAGTGATATATCACATCAGCTTGATGATAAGCTTGATGAAGTTGACAACTTCCAAGCATGGAAGTATTTGATCTCTCCAAAGAAAATAAATTGGACACCTACATGAGTAGAAAGGTTCCAGAGGGAGATGAGGCTCAACACCTTACACCAGAAGAACTTGGTCAAGGCCAAGAAGATCATTGTTGATTTAGTCATGAATCAACTTGTACCACAAGTGTCTTCCCTAAAGACACCGAAAGAGATGTTTGATTCCTTGACCAAGCTATTTGAAGGAAATAACATACATTGGAAGATGACCTTAAGAAACAAATTGAAGAGATAAAAGAAGAAGTGAAGAATGCAGAAGTAGTGATAGCCACCTTGAATGGCCTCCCAGGATCGTGGGATTCATTCATGCGAAGAATGTATGCCAGAAGGAAGTGATTACTATCAGCTCAACTCATAAGAAGAGAAGAAGAATATGGGAGCAAATTGAAGATCAAGCTCTCAACATTCAAATAAGATCCCTCATGCGATGAGGAATATGAAGAACTCAATTCTTGAAGAACCTCTTATTCATCTTATCATTTGGATAAGAAATGATGATTTCATGAATGAAGAAGATGATAAAGAAGAATGATCAAGATGGAGTCTACCCATGAAACAAATAAAAGATCAGTATTCAATTGTCATTTCATGATATTGTTTTGTTATACATTTTATTATATTCAGTTGATGTGTTATGCATGATAGATTGTTTGCATTAATGACTGTATACTACTAATATGCATGTGATGGGTAAGTAGCTCATGGTACTATACAACTCTCCATTGATACTTATCTAGAATGAAGCCTCCTTGTTGACATATTAGTGCACAATCTCAACAATGTAATGATAGATATGGAAGACATCTAAAAAGTTTCTATGAGATATGGATGAATGTTGTATTGGCTAAACAGTTGCATGATGCATAAGAATTTGTCGTTATGCATATGTTTTATGAAATAGTTCTAACCATGCAGCTGGTGCATTTGAATTGTAGGAAAGGTCATGTACAACCTCCTACAAGAAGGATGAGACTTGCTCCGAAGAACAAGTGATGACAATTCAAGATTCACTACAATAAAATCTGAAGCTCCCAGGGTCAGAGACACCATGACAGAAGAAAGAGCTTCAGAGAGCGGTAGATCCACCTAGAAGAATGAAGACCACCATGGGTACGAGAGATAACTCAAGATGAAGAAAAGAATGCTATGAAAGAAGCTATGATAGTTGATCATGGGGAATGATGTATACGATATGATTTCGAGACATAAAGGGAAGTACGTAGTATCCTCCATATGGATCTACAAGAACAAGTGTACAAAGCAAGGTTCATGATTTGCCTCAGAAAGAATAGACTATGACATGACATACTCTATTAACCAGTATATATCAAGCATAGAACCACCTGTACAGAATGAAGAGGGAAGATGATACTCCACTTCAGGGGGGAGTGACTACAGAAGATATCTGAGTTCAACATGGTATGACATGATGGATAGCTTCATCATGGATTGAGACTTTACCAAGAGTAAAGTGGGTTCCAACCTTCAAGGTTGAATGCAGAAGATTAGGATATGTTGATGACCTGACAAGATGAACTCATGGAAGATGTTATGATGAAAGAATACTAGAATGATGTTTGGGATATAGTACTCAAACCATAAAGCAAGAATGTGGTATCTTCCTAATGGATTTGTAAGATAAAATATGATGCTGATAGAAGTAAGGAAAGACTTGTGGCTAGAGGTTTCTATCAGAAAGAGGGAATTAATTCTAAAGAGACACTTACTCCAGGAAGTAAGGTACACTTCCTTCAAACCTATCATGGTAGTTTCTTCCATGATGAATTAAAGACAAGCCTTCCTTAATGGAATGATTGAGGAAGAATTTTACATTGAATAGTCACAAGGATTTGAAGTTGAAGACAGATGGACTCACATATGCAAGTTAAAGAAGGCCCTCTATGGCCTGAAGCAAGCTTCCAGAGCTTGGTATGGAAGAATAGATAGTTTCCTGATGAGCATGGGCTTTGCCAAGAGTAAAGTCGATCCTAACCTTTACTACAAGGGTGTAGAATATGAACATGTCATCCTGTTATTATATGTGGATGACTTATTCTTGACACGGAATGAGAAACAGATCATGGAAAGCAAGAATAAACTAGAAAAAGAATTTGAGATGAAAGACCTTGGGTTAATGCATTATTTCCTAGGTCTGGAAATATGGAAAAGTTCAGAAGGAATCTTTCTCAACCAGGGAAAGTATGTGGTAGAGATATTAAAGAGATTCAATATGCTGGAATGCAAAGACATGGCCACACCCATGGACTCCAACCTAAACATGTTAGCTTATGACTCATCAAAGTTAGTGGATGTGACTCATTACAGACAGATCATTGGTTCATTGATCTACTTATCAAATACCAGACCAGACATTTGTTTTGTTGTGAACACCTTAAGTCAATATCTTGTTCAACCAAGATGGGTTCACCTAGTAGCTGCAAAACATGTGATGAGATATTTGAAAGGGACTATAGACTTTGGTCTATACTATGATGGAAACCATGACTACAGATTGTATGGCTATACAGATGCAAATTGAGCTGGAAGTATCTCAGACAGGAAAAGCACATCAGGCAGATGCTTTTGGGTCTATTATGAGTTCATGGTTTAATAGGAAATAGTTCAGTGTTTCTCTTAGCATGGCTGAAGTAGAATACATAGCAGATTGCTCTGCTAAGTTGTCCAGAAGTGATCCGGTGACTTCAGTCATAGAGAATGTGGTAAGATTGTATCATCCTTGAACTTTGGTTCAGAACGGACCCGGTGTAACTTCGGTCATCGAGAATGTGGCAAGATTGTATCATCCTTGAACTTTGGTTTAGAACGAATCCGTTGTAACTTCGATCATCGAGAATGTGGCTGGATTGTATCATCCTTAAACTTTGGTTCAGAATGGATCTGGTGTAACTTCGGTCATCGAGAATGTGGCTAGATTGTATCATCCTTGAACTTCGGTTCAGAATGGATCCGGTGTAACTTTGGTCATCGAGAATGTGGCAAGATTGTATCATCCTTGAACTTTGGTTCAAAATGGATCCAGTGTAACTTCGGTCATCAAGAATGTGGCAAGATTGTATCATCCTTGAACTTCAGTTCAGAATGGATCCGGTGTGACTTCGGTCATCGAGAATGTGGAAGGATTGTATCATCCTTGAACTTCAGTTCAGAATGGATCCGGTGACCTCGGTTGTCGAGAATGTGATAGGATTGCATCATCCTTGGATTTTGAGTCCAAAAGAGATCCAAAGACTTCTTTGTCTTTGTACTGTGGGCTGCTGCTGCTAATGATGATGTTTCCTGATCGAAAGATCAAAGTGTGATGATGATGATGATGTTTCTAATCGAAAGATCAGAGTGTGATGATGATGATGATGATGTTACCTGATCGAAAGATCAGAGTGTGATGATGATGATGATGTTTCTGATCAAAAGATCAGAGTGTGATGATGATGATGATGATGATGTTACCTGATCGAAAGATCAGAGTGTGATGATTATGATGATGTTTCTGATCGAAATATCAGAGTGTGATGATGATGATGATGTTTCTGATCGAAAGATCAGATGTTGTTGATGATGATGATGTTCTCTGATCGAAAGATCAGAATATGATGATGAGATGTTTCTCTGATCGTAAGATTAGAAGTTGCTGATGATGATGATGTTCTCTGATTGAAATATTAGAATATGATGATGATGTTGTTGCTGACGATGATGATGTTCTCTGATTGAAAGATTAGAATATGATGATGATGATGTTTCTCTGATCAAAATATCAGAAGTTGCTGATGATGATGTTCTCTGATCGAAAGATCAAAATATGATGATGATGATGTTTTCTAATCGGAAGATCAGAAGTTTCCTATGATTATGATGTTGCTGATGATGATGATGTTTTCTGATCAAAAGATTAGAATGCGATGATGATGATGATGTTTCTGATCAAAATACCAGAATGTGATGATGATGAGATCCTGATGATGATGATGCCATATTATCAAAGTATGATGATGAGTTGATGTTAGAGTATGATGATGTTCGGTTGATGATGTTTCTGATCGAAAGATCAGAGTATGATGATGATGTTGTTGTTGATCGAAAGGCCAAAGTGTTGAAGAATATGTTGCTGATCGAAAGGTCAAAGTGTTGAAGATGATGTTGCTAATCGAAAGGTCAAAGTGTTGAAGATGATGTTTCTAATCGAAAGGTCAAAGTGCTAAAGATGATGTTGCTCATTGAAAGGTCAAAGTGCTGAATATGTTGCTGATAAAAAGGTCAAAGTGCTGAAGATGTTGCTGCTGATTGAAGAGTCAAGATGCTGAAGATGTTGCTGATCAAAGCGGTCAAAGTACTGATGATGCTGAATACTAAAGATTGGAGATGAAGACTACATGATGTTGAAAATATTCCAATGATTTATAGATGTATCACCCTGATGATGTTGATGATGTCCTCTATATCTCTCCTATTATTGTTGTTGTTGATGTTGTTATACAATACCCTTCTCATTAAGGGGGAGTGTTGAAATATTGTAACTTCAAAGAAAATTCTATATGTATTTATTTGTGTTCTCCGATGGTCCTACCGGGAGAACCACTTGTATTACTTTGTACCCCGATGCTCCTAATCGAAAGAACTAATAAGAGTCATGGGGAAGTCCCCTCTAATTGTAAAGGTGGGTCATTAGCACCCCAATGTCGTTACTTGAGCCTACATGTGTAACTCGATCCTTGATTAACTCGAGCCTACATGACAGATGAGTTAACTTAAGTGAAAGAATGAATATAAATAGAGGTGTAGTGCTCCTCATTTGCAACACACACACTCTCACTTATGTAGCACATTAGTGGAGAAGAGAAGAGTAGCTGGAGAAGGAGGAGGATTAGGCTTTGATCTCCTTGTTGGTTTTACCTTTTATCTTTTCGGGACATCTATATTGAGGAAGCTTTTGCTGGGTTTTTCCCTTTAGAGCTTTCCCAGGATAAATCTTTGTGTTCCTTTTGTATGGTTGTGCTTGTCTATCTTTCAGTGATCCTGTTTATATGCTTTTGCTATGAATTCGAAATGAAATACTAATGATCTAGCTTAGCATATGAAAATTTAACAGAATATCAGGTCTATCTTGATTGCTTACTACATAAGGAGTTCTTTTCTCACTGTACAACCTCCTACTTCCATCTTGGACAAGAATAGTAGCATATGACATGTCCATTTGTAAACTACCTTTTAACTTTGAAGTCCAAGATCTTGATAACAATATTCCAAATTTTGGTGGAATGTCTGCCACTACAACATCCATTACTATTTTTTTAGTTGGTAATTTATTTAAAGTCACTACCATATCTTTAATTAGACCAAGACACTTCACCCTCTTAGAATCAAAGGAACACAAATATTTATATGCTCTCGTCACTTCCAGTCCCAAACTTTCAACTACTCCTTTAGCAATTAAATTATGTGATGCACCTGAATCTAATGATTGTGTTATGTACAACCATATCATGCACATTCAAAGTCAAATAAAAAGGAGGGACTTCCTCATCATCTATACTTTCAACCTTTGGCCCAAATGAAATAGTAGGATTATCATCTGTCAACTCTAAAATGTCTGATTGAAACTCTCGACCTTTAACCATCCTTGTTATCGTATCCCTGTACTCATTATTCCTCAACAATTCATTGAAAGGAATAGATATTTTCAGCTTGGAAAGTTCATTCTGCATATTGAAGATAGAATTAATTTTCTCCACATATACTAGTGCCACCTGTTTTGTTCCTTTTGTTTTTTCTATTTTATTCTCAACTTCTTTATTCACAATAGGTTATTTTTGTATTTCCTTTCCCTTTTATGTATTTAATGAACTAGTAGAAGGATGGTTTGGATTTAGCCTCCCTTTATTTACAACAACTTGTATGTTTCTCAACCTAATATTCCTTTGTACATCATCCATAGCATGTAAATAACACCTCTAATACTGCTTTGATTCCCTTTCAAAATCCTCATTTCCACCTTTTTGTGCAAACATGTGATGTTCTTCTTCAGTAAGGTATATCTTTGAATCTAATTCCCCAAAATGATGAATTTCATTCTTAGCGGGGTCTTCTTCATATGCAACATAATTCTCAGCGAAAGGTGGTTGAATCTGTTGCTCTTCTTGATTCCTTGGGTTTCTCATATCTCTTTGCCTGTTTTGTGGAGGCATATGAGGATTTGGCCTTCTAAAATTTGGATTTCTGATTTGAGGATCAGCTTGTTCTCTATTGAATGATCTATTGTCCATATTCAATCTATCCATTAACTTCTCCATTGTTTTCAACATCATTTCAAATTTAATATCAGTAGAAAAAGAAGAAGTAGAAGGCACATTTTCTTCTCTTATTTTCCTCCTATCAATATCTCTTTGTTTCATCTTTCCACTCGCCATCATATTTGCTTCCACTTCTAAAGCATCTGTGAACATGGCAGCGAGACTCACTGATTTTCTCTCCCTTAGTGAAAAAGCAAAGTCATTATCAAAGGCCTCAGCATAATGAAGTTTAGCAGTAGCTGCAGAAGGATTTATATCTTCTAGAAAAGAATTATAAACTCTCATAAATCTGCTTGAAAATTCATGAACAGATTCAAAACTCCCTTTCTTAAGACTATTGTATTGGGACAAAATCTGCAAAGGGCTTTGTTTATCATCCCACCTTTCTAGAAATGCATTTTGGAAATCTTGAAAGGTCAGGATAGATGCAGTTGGAAAATCTTTAAACCATTTCTTCGCTTCCCTTGATAATATTTGAGCAACCAGCCACATTTTAACATCTGCATAATCAACTTCCTCCAATTCAATAAAATCTTCAAATTTTTCCAGATGTTGCTTTTCTTTTATACCTCCCTCTCCATCAAATAAATAAATACTCTGTGAATAATTTTGGGGAAGAGCATGCAATACAGCAGGTAAACATAAAGGAGTGAATCTGGCTTCCATTGGTCTAGGTGGGTTTGGAGGGCTGAGGAATTTTGAATGATTTGAACAATAGGTGCTTCTTCAACCTTTGCAGACTATTGAAGATCTCTCCAAAGGGAATCAAGTAAATAAGATTCTAATCTATGAGGGTTGAATCCAACATTTTTAAGATTAGATTCAGATTTAGATTTCAACAAACCCTTTTCAACACTAATTTCCCATTCTTGATCAGGGATGTTATGAAAATCTTGAGAAGATGATGCACTAAACAGAGAAATATCTATTTTTTCTTTGTCTTTTTTCTTAAATAATTTTTCTAGATCTTCCAAACTTCGTAAAAATTCAGTATCAAAATTACCTCGTGTATGTATTTTCGAAGCCAAGATATCTTTTGAAATCTTGAAATAATTTTAAACGGGAATCACCAGGGCAAATGTACAACCTTTTTTACTGACAAAAATTCTTCTTTGCCCACAGAAATATTTTTTTGATCTTTATAAACTTTGTCATTCCTCCCAGGGCTGATTTGCACCTTCATTCCCTGGAAACGGCACCAATGTGTTAGCACTCAAAATATACCCAAGGTTGTGAAAGGTAATCTTAGGGTAACAGCAAAAAACACTTTAGAAAGAAACTAGAATTTCTTTCCAGAGAGGGATCTATCAGATATAAATTTTACAGGGCCAAATATTGAAATCAATCATTTAAGTTATGCAGATGGTTGAAACAACACATATAACTATTAGGCAATGGAGTCAAAATGTATAAAGATAACACAAAGCTTCATACGCGAAAACTCAACAAAGGCAATATAATCATTCAGTTACAGTCATTCATTGATTTTCAAGCGATAAGAGAGAAACATGAACAGTCCATCAATATAGAGCATCATAGGATGAATTCCATATCAAATTTAGAGGAAATATTTGTGAATATCTGAAACAATAGCCATAGCATAACATGTATGAATTCTGAAACTATTAAACACTATGTTCAGATATGAAGAAAACAGAATAGAAGGTAAACACATAGAAAATGATCACATGGAAAGAAGGCATAGACTGTAATATAAATGACACATGAATCTTTGAAGATCAACCAGCACTCGACTCTGTAATTTCATTCAAAAATCATAAAGTTCTCACAAACATTGTCCAAGCTTATGGGTTCCAACCCCCAATACATCAAATAAATTCAAATATATACAAAAATAGTTTCTTCCCAAGAAGATCAATAATCAATTAATCTGTTAATCAAATTTTCTGTAACCATATCCCTAATAACTAGGAATAATAATTACATGCTTTGATTCAAACAATAGATTGCTCGATTATAGCAAACTTAGTAACTGCAAGGTATCTCGAACAAACAGCTTCACGAACTACAACACCTATCTTGATGAATGAAGTATGTACTTGGACTTTCCAAATTTATCCACGATCTTCAATTGTTCTGCATTTGGGGTGTCGTATTCTGTCATCTCTCTACTTGACACCTCCAAATATGCATAATATTCATAAGACATGGCAGGAAATCCTTTCTTAATAATTAAAAACTTATCCAATATCTCAAAGTCCTCTGTCAATTTTTCCACAGTGATCTTTCTTGTTAACCCTTTGACTAAATCTTCAAATTTGGAGTGGTCCATGTGATTTTGTACCAATAAACTGTGATATTGCTCCTAGGAAAATAACCTTCCTTTGTCATCCCAAAAAGAAGGGAGACCATCATCAAATAGATCTTTAAAATCAAGCCTGAAATCCTTTATCTTATAAGACATTGTATTCGCCTTATCCTGCACCACTTTCATGAGTTGATGTTTATTTATAAACTTCTTTGCCCACAACACAATTGATACTCTGTCCTTAATCCCAATGTCCTGCAAATTCTGATATGTTAAAGAATTTAAGAAATTCAAAGCACTGTGAGCAATATTGAAAAGCTTATTTTCCATAGTTTCATCGGCCAACTTCAATCTTTGAGTAGCTAAATTGACTAGTGCACTTTCATCATTAATAAAATTTAAATAATGTGTAAACTTGGTGATTTCCACAAACAATGTATCCCAAATTAAATGTTTAGCTTCCTGTAGAGGAGCTGTTCCTGTACTTCTTTCCTTTAATTCACTAAAAAAAATTTGTAATTGGATTTTATCATTCAATGC
Organism: Pseudotsuga menziesii; assembly: GCA_001517045.1. Lineage (NCBI taxonomy): Eukaryota > Viridiplantae > Streptophyta > Pinopsida > Pinales > Pinaceae > Pseudotsuga > Pseudotsuga menziesii. Next base: position 611,636 of record LPNX011202082.1, on the reverse strand, counting down.
TTTATTCTTCTCCTCAATTCTCTTACCCAATTCTGATTTGTTTTTTTCATTTTCCTCTTTTAATTCTTTAATCTCTACCTCTTTTAGACTTACCTGTGACATAGGAACAAATAGAGCATCTGCTAAAAATTCATATAATGGTCTTTCAATATTAACAAGGGGTAAATCAGTATCAATAGGGGTTTGACTCATCAATTCTTCCATAATTTATTTTTCATCATTTTGATCATTTTTCAACTTTGAAATCTGAGCCATCAATTCAGTTCTTTCTACTTCCCACTTATTTTTCTCTTCCTGCAGTTTCAATGATTTTCCTTTATAGTCCATCATCCCCTGATAAATTTTCTCTTTTTCCTCCTAAAGTGTAAATAATTCCGAAGACTGAACGTGTTTAGTATTAGGGACTTTAAGCTTCTTCTTCAATACTTGAATGGTATTTTCCTTCTCCTCTAGAAGCTTTTTGGTCGTCTGCATATTACCTGGTTCGGTCCCTAGGCTCACAACATCTCCCTACAACTTTTTAATTTGAATCAAATTTGCTTTATTTTCAACCCTTTCATGCTTCAATTGAAACTCCATCTTATCTACAAGCGACTATAATTTATTAATTTTCATAATAGAATGTAACAAATAAGAGTAAATAACATCTCCAGTTTGTTTATGGAGTTGTATCTTATCAGGAACACTGATTTTGTCTAACTTCACCTCCATTTCAGACACTTTCTTGTCACTAACCACGGTGAATTTCAAGGTATTCCTCTCTGCGTCTCGAGTATAAATCAATGAAGTCTTTTGATTGATTAAATTTCTAAATTGAGGAAGCAGATTCTTAGTTTCCTCTGATGATTGCATTTGTTTGTTAGCATAACTTGATACTAACTCTGTCTTGGATTTGTAGCGAGAACTGGACTCTGCATTACCTTCTTCTCTGAAAGAATATTGATGCATCTATATTGACTTTTTATGGAACAAGACCATTTTATTTAAATCTTCTGAAACAATTTATTCTGAAATAGTTTGATCACCTTGTGGGTGTGTTTTGATCTTTTTATGAGAAATATTTTCATCTACATCCATGCCATTAATTTCAAAAAGACTCCTCTTATTCAAGATGCTGGAATTATCAGGCGTTTGATCCATTGCAATCAATTTGTTGCTTCTATCTTCATTAACTTCTGAATTTTCTTCAAAATTAGCCAAATTTTCTATTTTATCTAAACCTTCAACCATTTAACGATCAAATGGTTTATTTTTGTTCAACTACTTTCTCTGAGAAATAATGTGATGTGGATCATAACTTACTTTTTTCTCCTTCTGAAAATCCATAACTTCTAATAACCTCTCTATGACTAACAAGGCTCTTTTATTTTTAAAAATGAACGAACCAACTTTGAGACAAAATTTAACATTGGAAGAATTTTTAAATGCCCCAAAATTTTCTTCTTCTACACATAACCTCTGTCTCATAAACTCTAGTGCGAATATTCTTGCAGTCAAAAAAGTGGGTAAACTGTATGGTTCTTCAGTGAACCCATACACTCTTACAACAGTAAATTATTTATACAAGAAACAATCCCCTGTTTTGTCTTCTGAGGAAGACTGTAACATAAGTCTCATGTCTTCCAACACCCTTGGAAAGACATCATCAAACAGCAATTTGTAAATCTCAGCCATGATTTTATTTATGAACTCAAACATGTTAATTTGTTTTAGGAGGTCCGGAGAGAAAATGGTGGACAAGAACTACAACTCTGACACATTAGAACACAAAAGCATGTTCAGTAAATATGATTGATATCTAAAGAACCTAACTTTAGGTAATTCGACCAACTGAGCATGGATAACCTCAGCTAGATACTCATCAAGATTAAAACAACAGGTTAAGTGGGACTTAGGTTCAATTGAACCTATAATCAGCAAGAAACCTAAGATAGCTTCATTGATATGAATATCATCATCCAAACCCAAAATTTGACTGACTAGAGACATGACCAAATGTACTTCCTTCTTGAAAATATTAACATTGTATTGTAGGAATAGACCTTCTAACGAATGACCATCTTTCAGAATACTGGATAAAAACTGGCATCTTACTTCAGCTCTACAATTTTTTTACATTTCAATTAAAACCTGTTCATTAAAAGACTCACATCTATCAGGGAAATTATCAGGGAGGCTCAATATCCCGTGAACAGGTTTCGCGTCAACTTTACAAAAGATTTTTGACGTGGTATGGCTCATAATAAATCTTTCGGAGGAGTAACTATTTGCACACCGTTCGAAAAATTCAGGAAAAGGTAGGGTTTTTTCAATAGAAAAATAATATAAGAAAGAACTGCAGACATTCATAATATCATTCCCTTGTGAATTATACAGCCACAAATGCTCCTTTGAAACTGATACACTACAAACTGATAGAATAGGGTCACATACATTCCATTCCCTATCAACAACAACCTATTTTCTCTCATCCAACACTCTACATAATACTCCTGAACCCTGTTCCTTCTCCATAATAAACAATGGCGACAAGTCTTTAATCAAAGTTTTAATGTTTCAAGGCTTATGTGGTCACTTTGAATATGTAGAAGTTGACTTTGGAAAATATGGTGAACTATCCATTTATCTTTCACCCGCAGCGTGCAATTGAAATTAGTTTACCTAGGTCAACTTCACTTTTTATACAACGGACTATTCCGGGGCCTTTACCAAGTTGTTTTCCTCTTACCGCTTTCCTCAGTGGAACTCACCAAAAGTCACCACATGGAAAGCGGTTTAAATTACGCTACCACTCATATTTTTTAGTTAGCTCACAACTTTGCACTCCGGAATAGATAATGACCATTGATAAGATTTCATCTTTTGTCTGACCCATTGGATTAAAATCTATTATACGTACTCTGCCAGCATTTCTCATTTTTTCAAGCGTGAACCTTCACATCGCAGACTGCCTCATAATCGTAGATTTTATTCACTTTATTCCGTATCCGTTGATCTTTCTACCTCATTAACCATTTCCTCCTCTCCGTCAAAACTTCTCCCTTGTGCAACTTTCCCCCATCGGATCAATTGTCAACCGTAGATTTTCATACTCATAAATCTATACCTTTGAATTTTCCAATGAATTAGCCAAAATGCGCATTTTTAATAAGGGACTCAAGACTACCAAGCTTTGCCAATTTTTATGTATCCCTCTATCATTTCTTGACCACATTTCTTCCTCAATTGTTCAACATAATAGGTGTTAACAACTGGCTCCAACTCGGGATGATATCCTCCCTATGAGATATCAAAGAACTCGTAAACTAGGTGCTTGTCTCTAACTTTTGTATCCAAATCTCCAAACTTTTTACTTTTTCTCTGATATATATTTTCTAAATAAAGAAAATGGCTAACCTCCTAATTATTAGGGCCTTCATTCTGGGCTTCAAAAATATTCGGTTCACCATATGTACTACTTTCAAGAAAATAAATGTTTACAAACTATGGTACAAATTTTACCCTTTAACTTAGGATAGGTAATGCTTTAAAAATGTTCCATTAACAGGGTTACTTTCCAACGAAACCCCATTTGGATATTCCAGAATAAATGCATTTTCCCCTCTATGACCTGCAATAACATAAGGACCTACCCACATGTGGTCAAATTTTCCATGCTTATCTTCCTTAGAAGCATCCCACTTTAACAACAGGTCATCAATTTAGAACTGTTCTTCTTTCACCCTTCTATCAAAAGTATTTTTCATTTTTTCTTGGTGTACCTACACTTTATCATAAGCTTTATTCCTTTGCTCCCCTAATTCAATAATTTGGTTTATTCTTCTCTGCATGTGGTTTGGTTCCTCCTGTTGTTCTCAAAAATATTTCATAACTGGAACACCCAATGATGTTGGAAAAATGATTTCAGTTCCATATACCAATTGAAAAGGAGACATTCCAATCGCCCTTTTAGTACTAATTCTATCAACCCACAAAGCATACTTAAGTTTGGTGTGCCAAGCTCTCTTGTTATCTTCTAACAACTTCTTAAAAATTCTTACCAGACTCTTATTAGAAGACTCGGCCAATCCATTTCCCTGTGGGTAGTAAGCAGTTGAATGATTTAAGCTAATATGATATTTATGACAAAAATTAATCATCTTTTTGGATTTAAAAGCTGTTTCATTATCCGTCACTATTCTTATAGGACACCCAAACCTAGCCAATATATTTTCTTCAAGAAAATTCATAATTATTGTCTCAGTAGCTCTCCTGGTAGGTATCGCTTCAATCCACTTTGTGAAATAGTCTGTGGCTGTCAGAATCCATTTATGTTGTCCTTAAGAATTGGGGTTTATTTCTCCAATGAAATCCAAACCCCACTGCTGAAAAGGAGCTTCTACTATTATTGTATTAAGAGGGACTGGAATTAATTTTCTCTTACCATCAAAAATATGGCATTGATGGCATGTGCTATTCTCTTGGTACATGTCTGAAAACAATGATGGCCAATAAAAACCTGCTCTCAAAATTTTGTTTGCTGTCACCTTCCAAGAATGATGTCCTCCACAATCTCCTTTTCCAATGTAGTGTTTTCGAACATGGTCAGATGTAAGTGCAGATCCCTTCTAATGCGGTGTGTTCGGACATGGTCGGATATAAGTGTTGAGCCATTCTAGCGTGATGTGTTTACACATGTTCAGATGTGAGTGCTAGGTCTTTCTGATAAGATGAGGCCAGATGTGAGTGTTGGGCATGCCTTTCTAACAAGATGAGGTCATATGTAAGAGTTGGGTGGGCCATTTTGACTTAGGGTCAGGTATAAGTGCTGAAGACCTACATGAAGGGTAGGCCTACAACTAGCATGAAAAAGGGCTGGCTCTGTAGAACTTCCTGTGATGAGAATAATTGAGAGATAACACCATTTTGAGATAACACCGATGATGGTGATCCAAATGTGATGATGATCCATACTTGACGATGATCTAGATCAACTGATGATCCAGCAGTCGTCATGATCCAGATCCCATGATGAAGAAGACTTGAAGACGAAGATGACTTGAAGATGAAGAAGACTTGAAGATGATGATGAATTGAAGATGAAGAAGGCTTGAAGATGAATACAACTTCAATATGAAGATGATGAGATGATCCAGTCGATACAGAGAAGAAGACCAGTGATGTATTTGTAAGTTCGGAATGTATTCACTTGTATACCTTATGTCTTGTACCCTAATGTTTATTTCAAGAAGTGTCTATAATGTATTTGAGTCATTTCATGCCCTGATGTTCCTATCAGCAGGTTCTATAATGTAAACAAGTCATGTCAAGTCATTGTGGGTAACCCTCCTATTGTTTAAGGGTTAAAGTCCCCGCAGTTCCAGGGCACTAGGGTTATTAGACTCTCCTAGAGAAGTCAGGCCTAGTGAGTCATTGTCAAGTCGGGAATTAGTATAAATAGAGAGTGAGCCTCTCTATTTATCACACACTCACTCACACTCAGTTGTAGAGCATAGCTGAGGAAGAAGAAGTTGTTGGGGCTAGAGAGAAAAAGGCTACTGCTGTCGGGATATCATAATATTGTTTTGGGGATTTGCTATTGGTGTTGATTCTATCTCTGAGGAATTTGCAGGGTTTTCTCCTTTATGGTTTCCCCGAGGAAAATATTTGTGTTCATTGTCTTATGCGTTTGATTGCTATGCTTGTTATTCTCTCAGTTAATATCTTGAGTTAATGCTATCTTAAATGATAAAAATCTAACAAGGAGAACTCTTCCACTCATGATTGGCTGGAGTAAAAATTTTTCGTAAGTAGTGCCCCCTAGTCCGAAAAAGGGGTAAACTATCACCAAGAAGATGACTCTTTAGATACTTTTATGAGCATGAAGAAGAAAAGTTCACTGGACGATCATTTCACATTTTAAGAGTCTGAAAAGGCCATAAAGAATATTCCACTAAGGTTCTTTTTTCAAAATCCAATTTTAACGATTCTAAAAAATAGTAAAAGTATACTTGATACCTATTCACTAATTTTTTAACAAGCACGCCGAAGATATAAAAGGAACTTGGAAAAATTTTCATGTTTGAATCCAGAGCACGAAAAAGTTATAAAGTAATCTCACCAATTTTCATGTTTTACCCAGAGCACGAAAAATGAAAAGTAAGCTCAACACCATATTATTGTTTTTAACGAGCTCGAAGATCAGTTGAAAGAATGCTTGAAGTATCTGCTTCATTTTTTTTTAAAGCTTGCAACAGAGAATGAACTATGCCCAGCACGAGTATTTTTGGTAGAATTTTCCCAACATGATGGTCCAAAGATCGGTACTTGCCTCCAGTAAAAACTATCCAGTGGCTCAACTTCAATATAGAGAGGTTGAATACATGCTTCCTAAGCTTCGTTTCATCTACCTACTCTTTTTCCCTCACCAAACTAAAAACTCTAAGTTACTACTAAGGAAAGGTTCACCAGAGATGAAGGAAGGAAGATGATCTAAAGGTAGATGAAATGAAGGTTCCAGTCCTAAAAAAGAATGGAAGAATTGATCCAAAGGGATGACCTATTTCATTTTTACACAAGCTTGAAAGAAAAAAGAACTATGCTTGAAGGACGGTTTCATTTCTATCCAAGCTTAAAACCAGAAAGTAAACTATGCTTGAAGGCTAGTTTTATTTTTTAACATGCTCAAAAATAGAAATAAACAATGCTCAAGGGTTCATTTCATGGTTTAGCGAGCTCAAAACAGAAATAAATTATCCCCAAAATGACTTCCATTGAGAGGTGATTTCCCAACATGGTGTCCAGTGGTTGGTACTTTCCCCCAGTATAATTGTCAAGTAGAATAACTCCAACATAATGTAAAAAGGTAGGCTTTGTTTCGTCTTCCTACTCTATTCATCATCCAACTAAAATCACGATTACTACCAGGAAAAGTTTCACCAGAAACATATGAATAAAGATGATTAAGTGATACAGGGAAATGAAATGAAGGTTCAAGGATTGACACAATGGAAGAATCCATTTCATTTTTTAACAAGCTTGACACGAAAAAGGGAAATGTGCTCAAGGTCAGCTTTATTTTTTAACGAGATTGAAACCAAAAATAAGCATTGCTCAATGTGACCTATTTCATTTTTACACAAGCTTGAAATAGAAAATAGCTATGCTTGTGGGGACCTGTTTCGTATTTACACAAGATTGAAAGAGAGAATAACTGTACTTGCAGACATCCATTTCATTTTTTAACGAGCTTGACACAGAATGGGAACTTTGCTCAGAATGGTTTCATTTTTATGCAAGCTTGAAACCAAAAGCTAAACTATGCTTGAGGCCAATTTTATTTTTTAACGAGCTTGTTGGGAACTCTATATGCAAGTTAATTAAAGCCAACATACAAAATGTTCAATATAAATTGTCAACCCAGGAAATTCTTTTTATTGCAAAGATAATTTACACTATCAATGCTTAAACGCTAAGTAGCTGATGCTATTGAATAAACTATCCTACCTGTCTGTTCAGTCCAACTCTTCCCATGATTAACTTAATCTAATTTACCTCCCTAAGAATGTAGAATTATGATTACCTTTATACAACTTTGATCTAGACATAAAAGATTCAGGAAATAAACATCTAGACTTACTTTTTACAGAAATTTAAGTCCTAATTTACTAGGCCATCTGAAGATGCATTATAACTATCTCAATCCAACTTAATCTAGGAATCATAAATGCAGAAATTGAACTCAACAATTATAACTGTAAATGGAATAAATTATAAAAACTCAAGAAAAACAGTAATTGAAATAAACTAGAGATGGGCTTGGCTATTACAGCTATCACATAAGTGCATAAGGAAAATTATCCTACACATTTGAGTGTCACACCACTCTATCGCAGCTTACACAAAATGCAATTACTGATCAATTGAGGAAACACACAATGAATCATTACTGTTGCAGCTGTTATAAAAGAATACATCTACTGTAACATCCACACCACATGAAAGAAAAGATAAATGCCTAATTAACTCGGCAATCTCTGAGAAAATGCAGGCCCAGCCTTCTAACAGAGACGTCGGAGACTAACACAAGTTAAAACATAGAAATCAAAAGAATCATGCTCCTTGTATTAGATGATGGAATGAAAGTACAGTCTCTATCACAGCATATACAATATGATCACTTATTTTCCAACCCTTGGCTTTGAATAATTCCTAATATTTATACATCAATCTTCATAACTTCTACCCACTAATATCGGGCAGCCATGAAGATCTATGATATTCAGGATACCCTATTACAATGTGTTGTTACAGTTGTGGGTGAAACAGAAGCAAGGAATATAGGAAGTCTATTGCATGAGCTGATAATGAAATAACAGAACCTGATCAAGAATCACTCCGTCGGTTGTAGCTACCCTTGAATAATGGTGTGCTGCATGAGGCCATGTCTATTACAGCTTGCGTAGAATGAGGATATCTGACTGCATTCCACCTACAAAGATGGAGTCTGTGGGCACAGCTGGAAATCGATGTTTGTCTCTTCTAGAAACCACATGACCTAATGCACCTGTATCCTTCACGTCTTGAACAATCTTCATAAAATATCAATACAAAATTTGATTGTTTTGGATTCAATGATATACCAAATTTTTTGCATTTTATAAAAACCTTTTCTAAATGGTGAATATGCTCTCTATCAGACCTTGAATACACTGTGATGTCATCCATATAAATTACCATGAAGTTTCCTATTTCTCCTGCAAAAGCAATATCCATGGCACGCTGAAAGGTAGCCCCTGCATTCATTAAACCAAAAGGCATCTTTACATACATAAAAGTGCCCCATAGTGTAGTGAAAGCAGTCTTTTCTTGATCTTCAAGTAACACCTTAATCTTAGTGTACCCTGAAAAACCATCCATCATTGAAATTCTTTCTGCTCCAACCAGTTTTTGCAAAATATGATCCATCTTTGGCAGAGGATAATTATCTTTCATTGAGACTTTATTCAAATTCCTGAAATCTATGCAAAGCCTTATTCCTCCATTTTTTTTCTGACAAGAACCAAATTAGCAACCCACCTTGAGAATCTTAAAGTCACAATAATTTTGGCATCAAACAATTTTTTGATTTCCTTCTCGATAACTGGTAACAACTTTGGATTTATTCTTCTGAGTTTCTATCTGAAAGGTTTTTCTCCAGGTTTGATTGGAATAGTATGTTGTATTATTGATGTATCATATTCCTTAAGGTCTTCATAACTCTAGGCAAATACATCTATATACTTTTTCATCAAGTTCACATATTCTTCTTTTTCTTTTGCATGCAAGTTTTTAGACAGTTTCACAATCTTTGGATTCTCTTTAGTACCAATATTTCTATCTTCAGTAGCCTTATCAGCAGGTTTCACTTTCGGATCTTTAGCAACATCATTTTAATCAAAATGTTTTTCTAAGGGGATTAAACCTCTTGGTATAAAATTACTTTTTAATTGAATGATATCCTTCCCTTTTAAAGTTACCTTCAATTTTTCAGTACTAATCTTTTCTTCTTCGCTTTCTTCGGCATCTTGGAAATTTTCACAATATAAGTGTTGAATGATGAATGTGACTGTAGGATTTTTTCCTACATGATCAGATATAAGTGTTGAATGCCATTCTTGGAATGGAGACACCTGTTGAGTTACCATGAATCATCAGTCTGGGACTAAGGTCCATTCCGATATTACTATGGGATGTAGTCTTACATGATCAAATATCAGTGCATGGCCATTCTGATGTGATTAAGGGATGTGCTCCCACTTGATTGGATATAAGGGATGATGCCATTCTTTGGGAGAATGGAGGCACCTGGTTAGTTACCAGGAATCCTCAGTCTAGGACTGAGATCCCTTTCGATGCGGTGTGTTCCCGCATGGTCAAATGTAAGCGCAAATCCCTTTCGATGCAGTGTTTTTGAACATGATCGGATGTAAGTGCAGATCCCTTCTGATGCGGTGTTTTTTAACATGGTCGAATGTAAGTGCGGAGCCTTTCCAATGTAGTGTTTTCGAACATGGTCAGATGTAAGTGCAGATCCCTTCTGATGGGCTGTGTTCAGACATGGTCGGATATAAGTGCTGAGCCATTCTAGCGTGATGTGTTTACACATGGTTAGATGTGAGTGCTAGGTCTTTCTGATAAGATGAGGCCAGATTTGAGTGTTGGGCATGCCTTTCTGACAAGATGAGGTCAGATGTAAGAGTTGGGTGGGCCATTTTGACTTAGGTTCAGGTATAAGTGCTGAAGACCTACATGAAGGGTAGGCCTACAACTAGCATGAAAAAGGGCTAGCTCTGTAGAACTTCCTGTGATGAGAAGAATTGAGAGATAACACCATTTTGAGATAACATCGATGATGATGATCCAAATGTGATGATGATCCAGACTTGATGATGATCTAGATCAACTGATGATCCAGCAGTCGTCATGATCCAGATCCCATGATGAAGAAGACTTGAAGACGAAGATGACTTGAAGATGAAGAAGACTTGAAGATGATGATGACTTGAAGATGAAGAAGGCTTGAAGATGAAGATGACGAGATGATCCAGTCGATACAAAGAAGAAGACCAGTGATGTATTTGTAAGTTCGGAATGTATTCACTTGTATACCTTATGTCTTGTACCCTAATGTTTATTCCAGGAAGTGTCTATAATGTATTTGAGTCATGTCATGCCCTGATGTTCCTATCAGCGGGTTCTATAATGTAAACAAGTCATGTCAAGTCATTGTGGTTAACCCTCCTATTGTTCAAGGGTTAAAGTCCCCGCAGTTCCAGGGCACTAGGTTTATTAGACTCTCATAGAGAAGTCATACCTAGTGAGTCATTGTCAAGTCGGGAATTAGTATAAATAGAGAGTGAGCCTCTCTATTTATCACACACTCACTCACACTCAGTTGTAGCGCATAGCTGAGGAAGAAGAAGTTGTTGGGGCTAGAGAGAAAAAGGCTACTGCTGTCGGGATATCACAATATTGTTTTGGGGCTTTGCTATTGGTGATAATTCTATCTCTAAGGAAGTTGCAGGGTTTTCTCCTTTATGGTTTCCCATAGGAAAATATTTTTGTTCGTTGTCTTATGCGTTTGATTGCTATGCTTTTTATTCTCTCAGTTAATATCTTGAGTTAATGCTAGCTTAAATGATAAAAATCTAACAAGGAGAACTCTTCCACTCATGATTGGCTGGAGTAAAACTTTTTCGTAAGTAGTGCCCCCTGAGTCTGAAAAAGGGGTAAACTATCACCAAGAAGATGACTCTTCAGATCCTTTTACGAGCATGAAGAAGAAAAGTTCACTGGACGATCATTTCACATTTTAAGAGTCTGAAAAGACCATAAAGAATATTCCACTAAGGTTCTTTTTTCAAAATCCAATTTTAATGATTCTAAAAAATAGTAAAAGTATACTTGATACCTATTCACTAAGTTTTTAACAAGCACGCCGAAGATATAAAAGGAACTCAGAAAAATTTTCATGTTTGAATCTAGAGCACGAAAAAGTGATAAAGTAAGCTCACCAATTTTCATGTTTTACCCAGAGCACGAAAAATGAAAAGTAAGCTCAACACCATATTATTGTTTTTAACGAGCTCGAAGATTAGTTGAAAGAATGCTCGGAGTATCTGCTTCATTTTTTTTTAAAGCTTGCAACAGAGAATGAACTATGCCTAGCACGAGTATTTTTGGTAGAATTTTCCCAACATGATGGTCCAGAGATCGGTACTTGCCTCCATTAAAAACTATCCAGTGGCTCAAATTCAATATAGAGAGGTTGAATACATGCTTCCTAAGCTTCGTTTCATCTACCTACTCTTTTTTCCTCACCAAACTAAAAAATATAAGTTACTACTAAGGAAAGGTTCACCATAGATGAAGGAAGGAAGAGGATCTAAAGGTAGATGAAATTAAGGTTCCAGTCCTAAAAAAGAATGGAAGAATTGATCCAAAGGGATGACCTATTTCATTTTTACACAAGCTTGAAAGAAAAAATAACTATGCTTGAAGGACGGTTTCATTTCTATCCAAGCTTAAAACCAGAAAGTAAACTATGCTTGAAGGCTAGTTTTATTTTTTAACATGCTCAAAAATAGAAATAAACAATGCTCAAGGGTTCATTTCATGGTTTAGCGAGCTCGAAACAGAAATAAATTATCCCCAAAATGACTTCCATTGAGAGGTGATTTCCCAACATGGTGTCCAGTGGTTGGTACTTTCCCCCAGTATAATTGTCAAGTAGAATAACTCCAACATAATGTAAAAAGGTAGGCTTTGTTTCATCTTCCTACTCTATTCATCATCCAACTAAAATCACGATTACTACCAGGAAAAGTTTCACCAGAAACATATGAATAAATATGATTAAGTGATACAGGTAAATGAAATGAAGGTTCAAGGATTGACACAATGGAAGTATCCATTTCATTTGTTAACAAGCTTGACACGAAAAAGGGAAATGTGCTCAAGGTCAGTTTTATTTGTTAACAAGATTGAAACCAAAAATAAGCATTGCTCAATGTCACCTATTTCATTTTTACACAATCTTGAAATAGAAAATAGCTATGCTTATGGGGACCTGTTTCATCTTTACACAATATTGAAAGAGAGAATAACTGTACTTGCAGACATCCATTTCATTTTTTAACGAGCTTGACACAGAATGGGAACTTTGCTCAGAATGGTTTCATTTTTATGCAAGCTTGAAACCAAAAGCTAAACTATGCTTGAGGCCAATTTTATTTTTTAACGAGCTTGTTGGGAACTCTAAATGCAAGTTAATTAAAGCCAACATACAGAATGTTCAATATAAATTGTCAACCCAGGAAATTCTTTTTATTGCAAAGATAATTTACACTATCAATGCTTAAACGCTAAGTAGCTGATGCTGTTGAATAAACTATCCTACCTGTCTATTCAGTCCAACTCTTCCCATGATTAACTTAATCTAATTTACCTCCCTAAGAATGTAGAATTATGATTACCTTTATACAACTTTGATCTAGACATAAAAGATGCAGGAAATAAACATCTAGACTTACTTTTTACAGAAATTTAAGTCCTAATTTACTAGGCCATATGAAGATCCATTATAACTATCTCAATCCAACTTAATCTAGGAATCATAAATGCAAAAATTGAACTCAACAATTATAACTGTAAATGGAATAAATTATAAAAACTCAAGAAAAACAGTAATTGAAATAAACTAGAGATGGGCTTGGCTATTACAGCTATCACATAAGTGCATAAGGAAAATTATCCTACACATTTGAGTGTCACACCACTCTGTCGCAACTTACACAAAATGCAATTACTGATCAATTGAGGAAACACACAATGAATCATTACTGTTGCAGCTGTTATAAAAGAATACCTCTACTGTAACATCCACACCACATGAAAGAAAATATAAATGCCTAATTAACTCGGCAATCTCTAAAAAAATGTAGGCCCAGCCTTCTAACAGAGACACCGGAGACTAACACAAGTTAAAACATAGAAATCAAAAGAATCATGCTCCTTGTATTAGATGATGGAATGAAAGTACAGTCTCTATCACAGCATATACAATATGATCACTTATTTTCCAACCCTTGGCTTTGAATAATTCCTAATATTTATACATCAATCTTCATAACTTCTACCCACTAATATCGGGCAGCCATGAAGATCTATGATATTCAGGATACCCTATTACAATGTGTTGTTACAGTTGTGGGTGAAACAAAAGAAAGAAATATAGGAAGTCTATTGCATGAGCTGATAATGAAATAACAGAACCCGATCAAGAATCACCCCGTCAGTTGCAGCTACCCTTGAATAATGGCGTGCTGCATGAGGCCATGTCTATTACAGCTTGCGTAGAATGAGGATATCTGACTGCATTCCACCTACAAAGATGGAGTCTGTGGGCACAGCTGGAAATCGATGTTTGTCTCTTCTAGAAACCACATGACCTAATGCACCTGTATCCTTCACGTCTTGAACAATCTTCATAAAATGTCTACTTAATAGCATAATTCTAGACGTAAATCCCTGTTTATTACAATCATAAGTATTAATAAGATAAAACAATAAGTAATCATACCTATGAGGAATCAGGGCTCTAATGAAGGAAAAACATATGTTTGGTGCATAAAAATTGGATAAGATAAGGAAGAAAGAGTATAGTGAGTGTGGTAAAAAAGGGGTCATTTATGGGCCGAACATCTCCCCCCAACTGTCTTGTTGCATGTCCCTATGCAACAATCTCCATTAGTCCGAATCTAAATATGGCCGTGTACTTTGTTCATGGAGAGAGGAAAAGTTATAAAGGAGCTCAGGTGATCCCTGTGCTTCTAGGAATCCATTATAAGCAACCCAATATCTCCAACACTGCTCTTCTTTTTCCTTTGTCAAAAAGAAATCTTCCCTGTATGGTTTTGCTAGCCACCAGATAAAAGGAAATTTTAACTTGAGTCCCAGCCAATTAGCTCCACACTTCCTTATACATCCCACATATCCTTCGACCCTCAAAAGAGAATGTTTAAAGTTCCCAAAATAGTAAGGGTCCCTATTCTGCAATGATAAAGGAGCAGCTTGCCATCTATGCTTACTTCCTTCCAAAGATGATTGTTGTTGCATGGTAATTTGGCCAACGCACTTGGAGATGACCCTTTCTTGAAGTTCAACTATCTGATGGGTCTTGATGGAAGGTGTAAGCCTTTGTTGTTGCAGAGCAATGAGAAGAAGAGGAGATGGAGGCTTACTTCGAACCCAAAGATTAGTGTTGGCCTCATTATGAGAGTAGGTCTATAAATATATTTTCTACTGCACATGATTGTTGACAAAGGAGGAAAAATATCTCAGCTGAACATCTCCAAGATAAGGGGCAGGGTTTGAATGGTGGTCCAGGGGAAAATCCATTTCATGTAAGTAAAGTTCATAGAGCAGGTCTTTCTCAATGAAATTACTTTCCATAAAAGTTTCCAAAAACTGGGTTGAGTTTTCCATTTCATAAGGTATCCCCTCCTTCACTGCTTTCAATTTCAACAAAATAAATTGTACAAACAAAAACACAAGGTAAGAAGGAGATGGTGCCTTGGTGCTTAACAATTCTTGGGAAAGAGTATACAGCTGATCCTTCTCCACCTGCATAGATTTGAACTTTTTCAACTCCTTCAATTCTTTCTGTATCTCTTCCCATTGTAATTTCTGGAACATTAATTCTTCTACTCATTTTTCCCTCAATTCTCTGATAGTATTCTCATGATCAACGAGGGGGATCATTCCTTCTTGATACTTATCCACCTGCCTCTTCCATTTCTTCACTTCCATTTTTAACAGTGAGAGCTCTTTGATTATCCCCTGGATTCTTTCATCTCCTGCATTTTCCTCATCATCGGAGTCCATATTGACAAAGTTCTAGGAAAATTGAGTGCATACCTTGCCATCTGATGTTTCAACTTGAACATTCTACACTGGGAGTGTAACAGATTCTTCTATCAAAGTTTCAACGGTCTCTTCCTGCACAGGAACTTCTGCAACCTCTCTTGAGGGTGATGGTTCTTGTGTAACAACATCTTCTTCTATCAAGGTTTCAACAGTCTTTTCCTACATAGGCACTTCTACAACCACTCTTGGGGATGTTGGTTCTTGTGTAACAGCATCTTCTTTTTGAAGCTCCCCTTCTTCAACTTCAACTTGTGTGGTTACTTCTGCCATTAATTATGAGGGTTCTTGTTCTTGTGTGACAGCATCCTTTCCCTAAAATTCTCCTTCAACAACTTCAGCATTCAATTATGAAGACGTTGGTTATTGTGCGAAAACTTCTTCCTGAATTTAAATTTCCACATCTGCCTGAGTCTCAGCTACAGCTTCTTGGATTTCATCCATAGCTTTGACAGGGAGCTGCAAGACTATTGGTTCTTGTGTATCAGCGTCCTATTCCCCCATTTCTTCATGCTACTAGAATTGCTCTTGAGTTACTTCCATATCTCTCGAAAGATAAGAATGTTCATCAAATACCTCAGTGTCCCTTGATGACTGTGACTGCATCTATTCATCTTCTCCTAGATCCACATCATGGATTAATTCCACCTCAGGATCAGTTGTTCTTGGTTGAAATGGAGCTTCAACAAGGATTTCTGAGGATGTTGGTTCTTGTGTAACAACATCTTGATTGAATTTATCTTCCTGTTGCTGGGACTCCTCCACTAGCTCTGTATCCTGAGATGGTTCTGGGGTCACAATCAAGAATTCTAAGTTTGGATCAGGAATTACCTCAATCTTTGGTTTAACTGCTTCTTTTTTAATGGAAGATTCAACAAAAATTTCTGAAGGTGTTGGTTCTTATGTGGTAGCACTCTGATTGGCTTCAATATTCCCTTTATTAAGTTGATCCATCAATTCTAATGGTCGACGTGTAATTGCTCAGGTTCTTCCAATTCTATATCAGGGATTGGTCCTAATTTTGGTTCATCTTCTTTCCTTAATTCTACATTAGGTGCCTCTTGTTCTTCTTTAGCTGTTGGTGCAAGATTTTGGGTTCCAAATGAATGCACTATGACTGTGTAACCTGATTGACTCAAAATTTCCCCACATGTAGGGAAGAATACTTTCTCCACTTCTTCATCCTCCTTAGTGGGAGATGATCCTTCTAACTGGTCTGCATCTTCTACCAGTGTATGCAGCCTTCTCTCTACTTGTTTCTTACATACCTCCTTCGAATTCTCCAATTATTTTCAAAGAAATCTCACTTCTTCCTTCAGTAACCCATTTTCATACAAAATACCCTCAAGTTGAGGTTCTTCTTCAATAGGCTCCTGTGGAGCATTATTTGTCCTCAGTTTCAAAATGGGAAATTCAATGTTTTCTTCAATATCTGCCCATTTTGCTCGCGCTGCTTCAGTTGATGTGCCTGGTCTCATTCTCCTTCTCCTCACTGGTCGAGATTCTTGTATTTACTCTCTTGACCTCCTTCTCTTCCTTCAGGGTACAAGAGCTTCCAACCCTGCAGTTGATGTAGAAGGAATATTTCCTGTTTCAACATCCCCTCGGTCCTTTTCCATCTCTATTTCTTCTTCAATTAAAGTTCCCCCCCATTCAGGAGAGGATTCGATGGTGAGGACCTCTGCATTCTCTCCTATCATCACATCTCCCACAACTTCAGCTTCAACTGTCGTAGCATCCAATGATGCTCCAGTTTCAACTTTACCTGCTGGAGCTCCCAAATTCTCTATCTCCTCTATAGGGTTTGCTGCTACTACATCCTCTGCCAATTCTTCCTCTTCTTCTGATCCTGTCTCAACTCCCCCCCAACTAAATTGGAGGGACTCCAGTCCTCTTGCTCTTCCTCCAATTGAACACCCAACAGAAGTGTAGGTGGCCTTACTTCTGCTTTGATTGGAATCTCAGGAAAAAGTATAGGTCCTTGGGCTATCTGAGGTTGGACAGTAAATTGTTCCCATGTTTGATTTCTCTAAGCTAGGGTCCTTAAGATTAAAAGTTTAATGAGGCCATGATGGGTAAGGGAAGAATATGGATGCTTAGCTGCTCTAACAAATCCCGCCATGTGATGCAGGGCTTTAAATAGAAAAAATGGAACATTAAGTAGATTTCTGTGACATCAATGAGACAGCAGTGGAAAACCAGAATAATAGATAGTCTAGTGCCTACCTTCGTAGGTGATATACTTTTTGAGGAAAACATCCACTTGATTCCATGGGCAAGGAAATGACTCTAATTCTATTCCCCATCCTGATGGACACAATTGTTCACATGACATAAAAAAATTCTTGTTCTGCGGAAGCATTGGGATTTCTTCTTCCAAAACAAGATCTTCCTACCTGCGGGAGCCCGGTAACCTCAACTACATTCACCTCAGATTCTTAGAAACTTCTATCCAAAAACCCCTAACCTCTAAGTTGGTTTCTGTAAGGTTTAAAGCAAACTACAAAGTAGTTTCACGATGAAAACCATTGAGACGTTGGAAAAACTCAGTCCAACCCGCGGCTTCGAAGATTGCGAAAACTTCAGCATTCTTCCATAGTTCCTGTGTGTTTGGAGGTTCATGCTGGGCCGGAATACCCATGTTATCTTTCCTTCTAAATTCTAGTATCAGTTTAGCAAATTGCAGGGTTCGTCAATGGATATTTCAGCACGGGATATGCATGAACAACGGAGGTTGGTGTTGGAAAATTTGGAAAGTTAAGATGGAAGTAAGCATAGCATCATTCGTAAGATTTTGCCCCAAATTAGGAAAGGGTGGTAGTTGTGAAATAAATTTGAGTAGCCATTATATCGTGGGAATGGGTAATTAATGAAATATGGGTGCAGCGACAGATATAAAAAGGTAGGTATGATTAACTCTGTCAAATATGCTTAATGCTTAATCATGTAAATAACCAGAACCGTGCCTTGTTAATTATGGGCTGAATCGTGACATCTCAGAGTAATACAGCATGTCAATGCAGCCTTCAGATTTAAATATTATTACATGCAAGCTACCATGATCCTCCTCCCAGCAAACCAAACGTTGTCTTGTTGATCTTGACGGAATCATAATTAAAGCTGTGAAGTGAGTCGAAATCAGCAAAATCACAGGCAGCAGAAATTCTGTATGAATTTGAAGGAGTTGCAGCCCAAATGTGGACGAATCTAGAGGAGTTACAACCACAATCCATAGGAAAAGTCAGCCAACTTATTGGAGTCATAGCCACTAAAAAGAGTAAAAGTAGGAAAAAATTTAATGGAGTCGCAGCTATTGTAACGGAAAAATGGCCGATATTTTACGGTGTTGCAGCTGCGGAATGGGAAAATAGGCTAGATTTTACGGTGATGCAGCTGTGATGTAACGAAAAATTAGGCAAGGTTTTACGGTGTTGCAGCTGCGAGGGAATGGAAAAATAGGCAAGGTTTTATGGTGTTGCAGCTACAGAAAGGGAAAATAGGCAGGATTTTACGGTGTTGCAACTGTGACGGAGTGGAAAAGTAGGCAAGGTTTTATGGTGTTGCAGCTGCAGAATGGGAAAAATATGCAAGGTTTTATAGTGTTGCAGCTGCGATGGGGCTGAAAACAAATAGGCAAATTTTGCAGAGTTGCAGCTACACCGAGCTATTCATCATTCAAAATTTTCTTCTATAAGGAGATCTTCCAAAAAACAGAAAATTACATAGGTGCTCATGGTTGTCAGGCCCGATCATAACCATTTCTCCTTGAGTAAATTCCTACACAAATTCTAAAAAACCAATCAAGTGTAAAGGAAAAAAAATGAAAAAGGGAATAAGCATTAATCTATTTGTGTACAAGAATTTTGTGTGGAAATTGTAGCGACTTTCTAAATATTAACAGGGGCAGAGAAAGATTATTTCCCTTACTCCAATTGGTATCCCAGATCAGCTACAATCTGTGAAACAAACGCGTCCCTCAAAATTGGCTTATGATACAATCGCATCCTGTGACCGTTAGCGAATAATGGTGCACAATTCTCATCATTGGTGACTAGGTGTACTGTGCCGTTGCCGAATACTCTTTCTATCAGATATGGACCTAACCATATTTTATGTAGATTACCTTTAAATTCCCTTTTAAATATTGAATCATATAATAGTGCTTAGTCTCCCTCACAGAAGACTCACTTCTTGATGAACTAATCATGCCAATTGGATCTTTGTTGCTGAATTAATGTTGTTTGATCCACAGCAACTATGCGTCTTTCCTCAAGTTCATTCAATTGATTCAATCTATTCCCCTCGGATTCAGTTACATCTAAGTTTACCTCCATGGCTGTCTTCAAGGTTTTGATTTCGAATTCAATGGGAAAGACGACGCTTTTTCCATACACCAAGTCATAAGGGGAGAAACCTGTAGTATTGCGCCACATAGTACGATATGCCCATAGTGCTTTCAAAAGTCTATCAGCCCAGTCTCTGCGATGGCTCCTAACTATTTTGGTGAGGATAGCTTCAATAAATTTATTGGTACTTTCCACTTGGCCATTGGCCTGGGGATGGTAAGGTGAAGTTATCCTATGCTCAATATGGTACTTCTATAGAAAAGCTTCAAAATTGTGTGACACAAATTGCGATCCTCCATATATGATTACTTCCTTTGGTATTCCAAAACGAGTAAATATTTCTCCATACAGGAAATCTATTATAGCCTGGTCATTAGACTTCGCCAAAGCCAAAGCTTCTACCCATTTTTTCATGTAGTCTGTGCAAACTAAAATGTAGGATTTCTGTTTTAAATGAGGATTGATAGGCCCAACAAAATCTAAGGCCCATCTGTCAAAAGGTTTAACAACCAACTGTGGTAGAAGAGGCATTTCATCCAATCTATTAGGTTGTCCCATTCTTTGACAATGCTCACAAGACTGGACATATTTCTTGGCATCCCTGAAAATTTTTGGCTAATAATAACCCATTCTCAACACCTTATGAACTATTCTCATGTCTACAAAATGTCCCCCACATGGCTCATCATGATAGGCCTTCAAGATATGGAAGAATTCATCCTCCCTTACACATCTCCGAATCTCAAGATTAGTACCTGTGTAGAAAAGATGTCCATCTATCCAGCAATACCTGACACTTTGTTGAATAATCTTCCTTTTCTCTCTTTTTGACATGTTTGTCGAAAGCTTACCTGCATCCAAGTAGTTAGCAACATCTGCATACCAAGGGGAATGAGATGAATCTGAAAACAAGTATTCATCTGGGAAAGAATCCTCAACTGGTAGGTTGTTATCACTATTAGTAAAACGAGATAAATAATCAGCAACAACATTTTCTTTCTCAGGCCTGTCAATAGTGGTAATATCGAACTCCTGTAATAGTAACAACCATCTAGTTATCCTAGCATTTGTAACTGGTTTGTTCATTAGATACTTGATGGCTGAGTGGTCAATGTGTAAAAGGGTGGGATATCCAGTGATGTAGTTTCTAAATTTGTTAATGGAGTAAAAAATGGCTAAAAATTTCTTCTATGTAATAGTATAATTGAGTTCAACAGAGGCCAAGTTCTTACTGATGTAATAAATTGCATATGGTGCTTCACCATCCTACTGACCTAATACTGCTCCAATGGTAGTGTCAGAGGCATCTGAAGAAATGTGGAAAGGAAGAGCCCAATTGGGGCCCCTTAAGATAGGATTTGTAGACAGACTCTTCTTAAGCTCATTTAATGTTGTATGGCATGCATCATTCCAAGCAAACTGTACATCCTTCATCAATAAGGTAAATAAAGGAGAAGCTAGTTTGGAAAAAATTTCTATAAATCTTCTATTATACCCAACATGCCCTAGAAATATATGTACCTCTTTCTATGTTCCAGGAGTGGGTATGTTTTCAATCACCCTAATTTTGGATGGATCTACCTGGATACCATCATCAGAGATAAAGTTCCCCAGCACTACACCTTCGCTCATCATCATATGGCACTTTTCAGTGCTCAAAGATAACTGAGTTTGCTCACAGCGTGTTAAAACCTTTTCCAAGTTTTTCAGTGCCTTTTCAAAGTCACTTTCATAAGGGGTAAAACCATCCATGAAAATCTCCATGCTATCATTAACCATTTCCGAAAAGATGCCAATCACATCTCTCTGAAATGTGGCTGCCGCATTGCATAAGCAGAAGGGGAGCACCCTGTATGAAAAGGTACCCCAAGGACAAGTGAAGGTGGTTTTGTCCTGGTCTTCAGGAGCAATCTAGATTTTATTGTACCCGCTAAACCCATCCAGAAAGGAGAAGAACTTCTTTCCAGACAAGGTGTCAACTACCTGGTTGATGAAAGGTAGAGGAAAGTGATCTTTCTATGTTTCCTTATTCATCTCTCTATAATCCACACAGACATTCCATTTACCATTCTTCTTGGGTACTATCACGAGTGGATAAACCCACTTGTTGTCTGAGATTGGGTATATAAACCCTGCTTCCAAGAGTTTTTGAATCTCTTCCTTAACTATGTCCCTAAGATTGGGTTTCATCCTTCATTGTGACTGGCATACAGGCTAGGAGTCACTTTTGATATAAATGTGGTGGGTGCACATATTAGAAGGGATGCCCTTCATGTATCTGTACTCCCAGGAGAATTCCCCCTTATGTTTTTTCAAGAGAGTGATTAGGCATTCATGTTCATCCAAAGTAAGATTGGGATTGATGTTCAGGGTTTTTCTTGGCTCTATCTTGACTGGAACACTTTTCAAACTTTTCAACACTAGAACTATGTGAGTGTCACTAACTAATGTATCCTCTATGATATTTTCTTGTTCTTCTTCACCTAGAGCACTATTCAGGATCTGATAAATTTGTTTGTTGATAGAAGTTGGTTCACTGATGAAATTATTGATGGAATCATCCTCTGTTTCATCCTTAAAACTCAAGTCCTTCCCGATCGTTAACAGTGGCTGAACGCCCTCCTCTTCCTCTAGCTCCATCCATAATGGAGTTTCAGCTTCTAGACTTGGTTGAGCTGGAGGATAGAGGGTAAGGTTCTTTGTTTCGGTCCCATCTAATATGGTCATAGACCTAGATCGACAGTTGATGTAAGCATCAGCTATAGCTAACTAGGGCCTTCCCAGGATCAGCAGGTGTCCTCCTAGCTATGACTTGGGTTGTAGAACTAAGAAGTCAGCTGGATATTCCCACAAATCAACTAAGACGATGAGGTCATTAAAGATTCCCTCAGGTTTGATGGTGGACCTATCTACAAGTTCGAGAACGGTAGGGGTTGGCCTGAGATTAGTGAGCCCAAGTTTTCTTACAGCTTCTATGGTCATGATGTTAATATATGCACCTAAATCTACCAGTACATTTGGTATCTGTGTATTCCCAATCTACACTGTGACAGTGGGGTTCTCAGGATCGTCGTATTTGTCCAGGAGGGTTTTTCCCATTATCAGCTCATATAATTTCCCTATAACATGGACAGAGGGAGGATCCCTAGGTTTTCTTCCTTGTTTTCTTGTACACATATCCTGAACAGTTCTGGCATGGATAGGCACCTCATGAAGGGCCTGCAATAGTGGAATTTTTACATAGAGGTTTTTCAACTCTCCTAAGAGGTTAAATTGAGGTTGCTCCACTTCCTTCTGTAGTATCAGTATTTCAGGATATGGAAATTTCCTAATCAATTGTGTAGGTTGTGTGTCAATAAATGGTTCTTCTTGTGTTTCAGACAGTGTCTCAGTAGGACTTTTAGTGTCCTCAATAAAGGGGATCGCTACGTTGGATAAGTACTGTTGGTTCATCCTTTCTTCAGATGCAGAGGATGGAACATCATCAATGACCAAAGGCTCAACTACCCTCCCTGATCGTAAGCAGATGTCATTACAGCGAACTGGAGTAATGGAGTAAGAAGTCATGTAGGTAGTCTCAAACTGGTGGACTACTTTATTGTTTGGGTTGGGGTTAGGTTGAGCCGGTAGCTGCGGTCGTATAGGCGTATTGGGTGTAGCATTGTTCTGGAGTTGCAGCTACGACTGCTGACACTGCTGATATAACTAAGAGTATTATTGAGGAGGGTATGGTTGATGAGGTAACTATTGATGTGGAAACTAGTTTCCTGGATGGAAGTTCCTCCACCCAAGAGACTAAGAATTATGTTGGTTTGGTGGATGTGCCCAAGAGTTCTAGGAGTTAAATTTTTGCATCAAAGGTTGAGAAGGATAGCATTGATGGTTGGAATAAGATGAATGGAATTATGTATTCATGTGATGCATATTATTCCAATTATTCATGTTATTCGAAAATGAAAATGAGTCTGGAGTCATACCTTGATTTCAAGGCTACCAAGGCTTTTTCTAGGCACTGAAGTAGGTTGGTTCTACGTCTAGAGTTGATTCCTCCAGAACTACCTTCACTTGAGGTAGTGAGGGACATTCCTTTGTATCATGGTTCATCTCATAGAGCTAACACACTTCTGCTTTGTCAAGTTGGCACTCCTTCAGGGGATATTTCTTCCTACATTTAAGGAAGAATACACTGAGTGGTAGATTCTCTTCTGCTTGTTTCTACTTTTCCCTCAGGACATCTATTTCTAAGGAGATGGAGCTCATCATATATTTCTTTAAATTATTGAGAAGGTTGCATATTTCTACCCAGGTAGCTCCTCCATTAGATGACTTATTTGTTCTGTTGAATACATCTCGTTCTAATTTATCTCGTTTTTTGTTCCTGGAAGATCCTTTAGAATACCTCTTGCACAATTCAACAATGTTTTCCAATCATTCCTTTAATATATCCCCCTTTCCCAGCAGGTTCAACATGTCTAGGAAGTCTTCCCTAATCCCAAGAAGTAGGATTATCTTGAGCACATCTAAACCCATATTAGTCTGTCCAGCTCTTTGCACATTGTACAAAATCTTCCAAGATTTCTTCATCCCTTTGTACCATTTTAAACAGTTCTTCTCTTTTATCCTTGGTGTTGTAGTACTCCTGATATTTCTCTAGGAACACCTATTTCATTCAATCCCAGGTGGTGACAGTTCCACCACCGAGTCTCATGAACCAACGTAGTGCATTATCCTTCAAAGTAGCAAGGAAAAGTTTCAAATTCTGCTCACTGGAAGTGTAATCATAGCTGTCACAGAGGATTTCAAAATCAAAAAGGAATTCGTCCAGATCCTCTGTGGCTTTTCCATGAAAATGAGTTAAAACTGATGGTGATATAATTTTCATGGGGGCTATTCCCTCTAGCTGTTGAATTGGGAACTAGAGTGTGGAAACAGTTCCCTCAAGTGGGGGATCACCCTCATTATGATGATTTTCCCCAATCACCTATTTGTGATCTTCTGGATCGCGTCTGTTATTCATGTTTTATTTTTCTCTCTCCTCTATGTGCTTCCAATGATCGTTCAGTTTCTGATGGAACTGTGTTCGCTCCTCTTTTTTCACCACCTTCCCGTTAATGTGATAAATCAACTCTTGGTCACCTTATCCCACAGTACTAACTCTATCTTCCTCCGCAGAGACACCTGAGGGTGTCGCAGCTTCTCCTGTGTTCTCCACTGTGGAAACCGATGCTTCCACCATGGGAATAATTGGGCTTCTTCTGATGGAGGACCCCTGATGGCGAGCTCCGGTACAGGAATTTGTTCTGGCAACAAGATCATCAATGAATTTTCTTCTTCCCAAGGATGGATTTATTCCACGACCTCGACCGCCTGCATTGTTAGTATTCTGGGGAGTTCCGGGTGTTGTAGGAATTTCATGCTGTACCCTTCTCATATTCATGTAACCCAAAATATGCAAACTTAAAAAAAACTGAAGAAAAATGAATGGATGCAACTACTATGGTGTTTAATAATTATCTTCCCTGGCAACGGCGCCAAAATGCTAGGCACTCTATATGCAAGTTAATTAAAGCCAACATGCAAAATGTTTAATATAAATTGTCAACCCAGGAAAGTCTTTTTATTGCAAAGATAATTTACACTGTCTATGCTTAAACACTAAGTAGCTAATGCTGTTGAATAAACTATCATGCATGTCTGTTCATCCCAACTCTTCCCATGATTAACTTAATTTAATTTACCTTCCTAAGAATGCAGAATTATGATTACCCTTCTACAACTTTGATCTAGAAATAAAAGATTCAGGAAATAAACATCTAGACTTAATTTTGCAGAAAGTTAAATCCTAATTTACCAGGCCATCTGAAGATCCATTATAACTATCTCAATCCAACTTAATCTAGGAATCATAAATACAGAAATTGAACTCAACAATTATAACTATAAATGGACTAAATTAGCAAAACTCAAGAAAGACAGTAATTGAAAGAAACTGGGGATGATCTTGGCTATTACATATATCACACAAGTGCATAAAGAAAATTAGCCTACACAGTCAACTGTCACACCACTCTGCTGCAACTTACAGGAAATGCAATTACTTATCGATTGAGGAAACACACAATGAATCATTACTGTTGCAGTTGTTATAAAAGAATACATATATTGGAACATCCACACCACATGACAGAAAATATAAATTCCTAATTAACTCAGCAATCTCTATAGGAAGCCTGGCCCAGCCTTTGAAAAGAGACGTTGAAGACTAACATAAGTTAAAACACAGAAATTAGAAGAATCGTGCTCCTTGTATTAGATGATGGAATGAAAGTACAATCTCTATCACAGCTAATACAATATGATCACTTATTTTCCAACCCTTGGCTCTGAATAATTCATAATATTTATAGATCAATCTTCATAACCTATACCCACTAATATCGGGCATCCATGAAGATATACAATCTTCAAGCTGCCCTATTAAAATGCG
The DNA here is from genome assembly GCA_001517045.1 of Pseudotsuga menziesii. Lineage (NCBI taxonomy): Eukaryota > Viridiplantae > Streptophyta > Pinopsida > Pinales > Pinaceae > Pseudotsuga > Pseudotsuga menziesii. The sequence continues at coordinate 585,359 of LPNX011202082.1, read as the reverse complement.
TTGTTACAGATGTGGAACAAACAGAAGAAAGAAATATAGGAAGTCTGTTGCATGAGCCGATAATCAAATAACAGAACCCGATCAAGAATCACTTTGTCGGTTGTAGCTACCCTTAAATAACGATGCACTGCTGAGGTCGAGTCTGTTGCATCCTTTCCTGTTGTAGCCTACATAGAATGAGGATCTTTGACTGCGTTCCACTTGCAAAGATGGATTCCATGGGAACAGATGGCAATAGATTTCAGTCTCTTCTAGAAACCACATGATTTGATGCACCTATATTCTTCACATCTTGAACAATCTTCATAAAATCTCAACTTATTAGCATAATTCAATAGGTAAAGCCCTATTTATTACAATAATAAGTATTAATAAGATAAAACAATAAGTAATCATACTAATGAGGAATCATGGCTCTAATGAAGGAAAAACATATGTTTGGTGCATAAAAATGGGACAAGATAAGGAAAAAAGAGTATAGTGAGTGTGGTAAAAAAGGGGTCATTTCTGGGCCCAACAGAGCTTAAAACTATAAATAAACTATGGTTAAGGACATCTATTTCATTTTTTAACGAGCTTGACATAAAATGGGAACTATGCTCACAAGCATCTGTTTCATTTTTTAACGATCTTGACAGAGAAAGGGAACTATTCTCACCAACCTGTTTCAATTTTTAACGAGATTGACATAGAAAAAGACCTATGCTCACAAACATATGTTCCCTTTTTTAACGAGCTTGACATGGAATGGGAACTATGCTCACAAACATGTTCTTACCAAACATCATATCCAAAGGTTGGTAGATTACCCCCTTTACATAAAATATAGTGGCTTAACTCCAGTACGATTTCCATAAAATGGTCTCATGCCCCCCATTTTACATATGATGGGAAGAAGCTAACTAGAAGAAGTGGAAGGAACCACAAGAACATGCAGCAAATTCAAGGTAGTCTGATTACTAGGAATGATGTGATGGTCAGGTGTAACAAAGGAAAGCTGATCAATGGTCACAATATTCCCATCATGGGTAAAATTCATCACTCGAAAGAGTGTGGACACTACAACCTTCATGGCGTACACATAATCACATCCAAGGAACTTATTGAAATCTAAAGGACCTTGTACCACCATAACATCAATACAGATAATTTTCCCTCCTAATGTAATAGGTAAATGAGGAAGGATCCCTAAAGGCGTAGTAGGTCTTTGATTAAAATCTAGTATCTGATAGATGGTTGGCATAAGCTAAGGAGAACCTAAATCTTGCCAAGAAGTTAAGGATAGAATGCTAACAGAATCTCCTTCGTCAACAATAGTGCGAAGCATCCGCGTAGCGGTAAGTTGCACAACTATCTATAAAGGAGCACTCAAATGAAGACGAGACTCTATTAGGTTACTCTAGTAAAAGGAAATAACCTCATTACTTGGAGAGGATTCGATTGAAAGACAAAAAAATTCATCTTGCATAGAACAATCAGAACTAACTACAAAAAATTCATCAGGTTTCAATTTACTCTCAACTGGAAGAGAGGGAAAAGACGAAGACTATGTCGAAGCGACTACTTCGGTCTTAACACTCTCTGATGAAAGAGTGGGATTGGGTGGATATGACATTGAATCGACCATTTAACTTCACTCTCCAAAGGGAGAGTGGGGTGAACAACCTGTTCCTCACTCTTTAAAGAAAGAGTGGGATCAATCGAGGATGTAACTAAATCGACCACTTTATCAACGAATGAGATTTCAAGGGACAACTTACGATAACCTGTTGGAAGCCGTTGCTAAGTAACAATAATATATTCCAACAACTTAGAAGTTTCATCCATGCAAGGAAAAAGGTAAGTAAAGTGCATGTCCTTACAGAGAAAACAAGGATTTCTAACTTTACCCTTTCAACTCTTAGCCACAAAGTCACTATTTGAGGGGGGATCATCAATATGATGATCAGAGCCTGATGATATCGATTTTCGGTAACCTTAAACCATTCTTCTAAAACCAAGGCAAGACCATGGCAATATTTTAGAAGGTGATCACCCTTGCAAAGCCTGCAATGGAATTTTGGCTTACGTGGTTTTTGGGTGTGCAAATCAACACTCTCTGCACTCGGAGGAGTGATTGGTTGAGACTTAGCTATTTGTTTGTTTTTCTTCTTCTTAATATTCCTTTTATTCTTCTTGTTATCCACCTTACTACTATTGCTACAACTTTCAACAGACAAAGAGGGAGAAAAGGGGGAAGACACATCTCACGAAGAAAGAGAGGGATCAACATGAGGTTGATGCTCTCGCGATGAAGGATTAGGATCTGAAGCAATTGGTGTACATGGGATAAATGGATGGGAGAATAACCAAACAAGTAATCCGATAGTCAATCCAAAAAGGATTAACGTATCCATGAAAGGAGGACCAACATCCCCATATGGAGGGGAAAAAATACGTGCTTGATGAAGGAGTATTGTTGAGCCGCAAAAAGACCATATTTTATTCATCTTTCCTATACCATTTGTCACCTTATTCCTACCTTATCCTTCCATAAAACTATTAATATTCACTACTTTCATAATAAATATGGGTTTATATCACCATTTTGCAAACCAATTATTTTTGTCTATTTTGAGTGAATTTGTGGTTAATTATTAAAAAAAGTAACATATTTTCATTATAATTTAAAGTTGGGTGAGTTTGGTGATGCTTAAGGTGTCTTTGAAGACTTAAACAAGCTCAAAAGTGGCCACCTAGCCTTAGATTCGAATTTCATCTTCTAGATGTGAGCTAACTTCAAGGAGAAGATCATGGAAGTGTGGAGAGAATATCTCATCCAATATTTGTTGAGAATTTAAAGGGATGAGTTGTATATTTGTTGAGGATTTAAAGGGATGAGTTGTAGATTTGTTGATGATTTTGAGGGATAAGTTGAGAGAATAGTGGATCTGTAATTAAGATCAGTTATCTTGAATTCATGTATAAATAGGAGGGCTCTCTCCTCATTTTGGTTGGAGGCCTCTCTAGTAGTTTGGAAGTAGAGAATAGTCTTAGAGTTAGTCATAGAATGAATTTCTGATTGTAATGGAGATTATGCTTTGATGCAAATCTTGTACTCTTCCATGTTGATACATATTTTCGGCACTTTCTTTCTTATGAGTTGTCATGTTTTTTCTTATGAATTATTAGTATAGATTTACCATGAGCTCACAAGTTAATTTCAATTGCTTTATACCAGTTTATTTCATGCAATTTTAGTCTTACTTTATTAAGTTAATTTATGCAATTTTACATTTTCTGTAATTAGATTTATTTCCATCTAATTTTCTATTTTCATAACTTAGATTCAACTTCAGTTACAAATTAAATTTAGCGACACTCTGCCCCTGCATATATTTTGTTTGTGCCTCACAAGTTTACGCTCTCTCCAGGTTGACAATTAAATCGTTGGAATTCTGTTATAATTTGATCAATGTTTATAACCAACATTTTGGCGCCATTGCCGGAGAGGTGCTGAAAGGGATCAGAGTTTAGATAGATAGATAGATTACTTTTACATTACACAGCAAGGGGGAGGGAAAAACAGTAAGACACAAGGACAAATTCACTATGGAATTTCCGAAATTTCTGTGGTGTAACAGCCAGACGCAACTACTATAGTGGGGTGCCCCAAAGACTTGTTGTTCCTTTGTTTTCGCAAGTGTGTTCATTTTTTTGCAAAGTATTTTTTTTTTTCTGCAAATGCGAATTTATTTTTATGCAAGTTTTCTTTTACAATTTGTAGTGTAAAGTTTTGATTGCTTTCATTTTTTGGGCGTCTTTATTTCATACTAACTTGTTTCTAACTTTGTATTTGTTCATTCTTTGTTTTGTACAGATTTTTGTGCACCTTTTTTCTATTTTTTCATTTGTTTGTGCTACTGTTTTTGTGTTTATTATGTACTCGTTTCTCCTAGTACTTGATTTTATTTCAGTCAAATGATTTTGAGCATAAGTCTAGATCAACTCTCTCAAATCCTAGCAGAAGCACGTATCTCCTCTTCCCAAGAAAAGGAGGTCTTGATATCAGCTAAAAGATTTACTACTCCATCTGAACTGAAAGAAGAATTGACATTTGAAGAATCATGCATATCAGAGAAGGAGCACATGTTCGAACTAGAGATAGAAAGAGAAGAAGAAGGAATCTCGGGTGATCAACATCCTGAAGAATATCCTGCAAACAAATGTTGCATCAAACAATGTTTTCAAGAAAGTACTAGTTTAAATCAGTTTTGTTTTTGCTTTTATTGTATTAACTTACATTTTCTGCACTTAGTTTCGCATATTTTTATACATCTTAGATTTCATTTTGGAAAATTAAATTTGAATTTCTGTTTACTTTTGTTAGATAGATGGTTACATTGGAAATTTCGTTTTATTTAACTAATCTTTAATTTTTTTTAGAGTAGGTAGATTTTAGTTTTTATTTTTTTCAGTTGAAAATTAGTTTTGTTTTAATTTACTTTAATAATTCTATTTGTTAAAATTTTATTTCTAAATAGTTTTAATCACTATTTTTTTTAATTTTGATTGGAATTAAAAATAATTTTAATCTTTCAAATTTAAAAAAAAAAAATCTGAAATTTTTGGTCTCTTTTTATTTTTATTTTTTATTTAATAATTTTCTAAATTATTTTAAAAAAATAAAAAATAAAATTACATGAATATTTTTTTAATATAATAAATAAACTAATAAACAAATAAGAAATATAATAATACTAATTGTTTTTAAATTTTAATTTATAAAAAAAATCTAAATAAATTAAAAATTCCACCCCTTATCAATACTTCTTTTTTAATATTGTTAAAAATTAAAATATTTAATTTTCATCTTTTAATACTTTAAAATAAATTTAAAAAACCAAATTTAAATATATATATTAAAAAAAATAGTTTTTCTAATTAGTTTTCTTGATTTTCTAATTTTAATTTCATTGTAAAAAAAAATAGAGATAAATTATCAAATCATGCAAATAAAAACTTTAAAAAATAAATTAATCTTTTTGATCTAGAAGAAAACCTACAACTATAAACATTAAACACTAATATATGTCTATATAAAATAAGAAACTCTAAAAATAAAATGATGTAATTTAAACAAAAAGACGTTAAGACGTTAAAAAATAAACAAGTGGAATAAGCAACAAAGTTGCTTAGTACCTGCCTCCTAAGAAGAGATTGAAAATATATAGCAATAGGATAATTTTGCTATAAAAATATATGATAAAACAAATATAATTACAATTTGAAAGAAATTAAAACAAAAATGAATTAAAAAATGTCCATTTAAATACGATATAGGTTATTGCAATGTAGCATAAAACAAGCATATTCAAGCTTCCTTACATACTTCTAGTAATATTCTTGACTTATGTTATAAAAATATGCAAGTTTCTTTATAGACTAGCATAAATAGGAAATGAGAAATAATAGCTTATAAGACTATAAATTAGTATCATTGTTGTGAGAATAGTTTATTTTTATGAGACTTAAATTTTGTAATACATTTTTTAATTAAAAAACTTTATTGGAAAATGGTTTACCAAATGAGTTTTAAGATATAAAAAAATTAATTAGCAAAATTGTTTATTATGATTATTATAAATAAAAGTGATAAAGTATAAACATTTATGCATGACTTCAATTTAAAACATTTTTTTCTTCAAAATAAAATCAATCTTTTTTCTTCAAAATAAAACCAACAACACATAATTAAATATAACAAGATTCCACTTCAATGCAATATATAAACTTTCTAAGCAAATTAATAATGGTTAAGCCTTTGTTAACATTCCAACAATGAAAGAATGATATTATAAATTCAAAAGTAACCAATAATAAAATTAAGCTTTTTATGGAAGATAATCTAGTGTAATTATTTTTAATAGAAAATCCATATTAATCAATAATAAAAAACAACATTTTATTAAAAAATATGGTTCAATTATATGTTCAATAATAATAAAAAGGAACTATATGGTAAATTAAAACATATATATAATTATTAATTCAATTTTTTATTAAATATAAAATGGTCTAATTATTCAAAATTTAAAAAATGTAACACTAAAATTTTATTTAGCATTAACAATGATTTAGGTTTTTTTTTTACATTGTAATACTAGAAGTGTGTAATAGTGTTGAAAAGCTCATTTAACATTAACAATGATTTAAGTCGTTTTTGACTCATGTTGTAAACAAGAAAATCACCAACAATAAAAACCAAATCTTATAAAGGAGATAACATAATCCATTGCAGAGGAATTTCTGTCGCGCTAATTCTGCTCTGCTCGCCGGTCGACGGTGATGCTTGGCTTTCCGTTCCTTTCCTTTGCATTGTACGCAAAACTGTGATAAGATTTAGTTTCGTCGCAATGCGGACCTAACAACCACTACTTCCCAAGCATTGTGGACTTTGTCGTTACAGTAAGTTGATGTGCAATCTGCGTTTGTCCTGGCATTCCTACGTCTTGTTCTTGTGCACAATTGTCCTCTACCATTCATATCGAGGCCAGGCAAGCGGATTCAGCCGCAGTTTACGAGTTGGATCTTTGTCTTCTTTGGTGTTCTGTCAAATTGATATTTATTAATGTAGTCCTGAATATCTTGAATCCGAAATGCTGACCATTTCTTTGCCCTCAAGACTGGCTATGTCTATCCCCACGGAGCATTGGTGCCTCCAGGTTATATAGAGTGTGGAACAAGATCGAAACTCCTCGGTTATGGCTTTGGGGATTTTTTTCGGTAAGAGCAGCTACAGGAATGAGCTGAGATTCAAATTTGGACTAGTTGTGCTAAATTCCCATATGTCTACAGCTAAACCAGAGCCAAGCCAAAAGATTCAATGCACAGTTACAGAGTGATATAAACATGAAAGAAGAATTAAATATAGCAAAGCCAAACCAAAAGATTTAATGCACAATTACAGACTGATATAAACATGAAAGAAGAGTTAAATATAGCTGAGCCAAACCAAAAGATTCAATGCACAGTGACAGACTGCATGAAAGAAGAGTTAAATATAGCTGAGATTTTGATACTTTGAATCTTGGATATCTGAGATTTTGATTTGGTCGATTTATCTTTAACATACTTGGATTTGCTTTGGTCATCTCCGTAGAGTCCAGTTGCACGCTCGGCTCTTAGAAGGCTGCTTTTCCAGCAGTAGGGGGCTCCATTGTCTATAAAGATCTGTGATTAGAATTTACAGCTGAGAGTAAACTTCATATTACTGAAGCTTAAAATACTAAAGCAGTCATCACCTGAGAGAAAACTCTTTTCATCTCCTGTGTCCAGTCTCCAACTGTTCTGATATCCACGCTAATGTGTTCATCATCTGGAGCAGAGGTTATCGAGAATGGGTGCCTGTATGAAGAAAGTTAGAAAAAAAATGTAACAGTTGTGGAAGAAACCCTGTAAGATCATACAATTTTATAAACTCTAACGTATATTCGAAACTTACCATTCGAATGGCGAGAAACAAATACATTCCGCTCTTGTACTCGAAGCCTGCAGGTTTTGACATATGCAAAGCCAGGACGTTTCCGCGATAAACTGCCGCCTGCAAAATGAACAAGGAAGATATGTTGATTGCACTTGAAAAGGATTTCAAGCCGACGGTCACGGGAAGCATCCAAATGGTTCCAGGCATTGGCGATCGGCTGCTGGTAGGCGCCACGGTCCACACGGCAGCGGCAGCAGCGGCCACAGGAGGCATGACAGATGGCAATGGGATATTTTTTTAATTTTATTATTATGATGTCATCTTGCCACATGTCAACTCAAATCCAGATACCAAATTTCAAAGTTGACATCATCTTCTATCCACCAATCAGCTGTTTACAAAAATAGCTTTTTAACAAAATAAAAATAAAAAAATTACAAACCCCTAAGTCATACTTTGCAAAACAGGTTTTAATTCTTTATAGCTGCCTCAAAAGACACCAACTAATACCAAAGTCAAAGGAGTTTGACTTGTGATCGATTACAATATACCTGCGTGAGGCAGGTATAATAACATAGATAAGTTAAATAAATAAATTAAAAAAAAATTAAACACAGCCTTTAAGCCCTCCTTGCAATCTCCAAACAGCTCTCTATGCACATCCTGCAAACAATCTGTCTTTCGTCCTGTTCCTCAGCCCATCTTTCGATTTGCCTTTCAACCTATTCCTTCAATCCATTTTTCGATCTGTTCACTCCGTCTTTTCCCAAAACAATCCTGTGATTAAAAAAAAAATTTAGACCATTTCAGAAACTAACAAAAGACACCTACCTACCTTGCAGCGCGTGCATGTACTTCATCTGTGCATGTATTCCTTCCGGCCAAACTTCAAATATGAAAAAATAATGGACGATTTCAAACAATTCGGTATCCTCGTTGATTAAATCACAATTCGGTATCCTCGTTGATTAAATCTTGCGGCATGGCATACTGAGCACATGGAGGTGGATTTGATTATCACAACCGTAGCAACTAACAAGTTTTGGAACTAAATGAGATAGTATCATACTCCTCGGGATTTTGGCAAAACTCAACAACCTGTAGTAAATCCTGTAACAATTTGGCAATCTTTTATGCACATGATGCGTTGCAATTTTGAACTGAAAGTAACGTGTTGACCTCCTCATGGTTGGATAACTCTCTTATCAAGCAAAGGCAAATGTGTGTATTCCAAAATTTAAGTGCTGCCAGCTTTGTATGTAATTTCTTCTACACAATTGGAGAATTAGTTACTTGATATCAGTTGACATTAAATTGAACCCTATAATCCAGTGGTAATTGCAGTTTCCCTTTTCTCCAAAATAATGCTCTTCTTCATAGGCTGTATTATAGCGATCCAATTTTGATTATATGAGTTGTCTTAGTTGCTAATCGCATCTCCTCGAAATGTTTTTTGAAAAAACAATAACTTCACATCTTTCAATCTCAAACCAAACTGATGAGGTATCTTCGAATTCAAAGAGCTGGTGATGCGGCAGACTTTAAATAGATCCCTCACTTGGAGATTTTCAACAGTAGTAAAATGGCACGCAGCATAACCGAATTCAATTCCTTAATTCGTAAGCGTAATCTCTTCGCCATTTCTGACATCTCTTTCGGATGATAATAAGGCGTTAACAATGATCTGGCAGAAGCATTTTTTTTATGATTTGGTTGAACAATATATGGAGTAGATGCTACATTTACGACAACTTTTAATTCTTACTGATTTGGAAAACATATCGAACGATCTTTGGCTCGGCAATATTCTCTTATCTCAACAAACTGGAGTAATTACTTAATCCATTATTTAGTGCATTTTATGGAAACAATGTCATGTCCTTTCAGTCACACAATGAGGAATTGTTTAGATTTTATTTTTCCTCGCCTTCCATAAACAAACAAAGAAACCCGGAACACATAGTCTTTACCAGCGCACAACCAAGCGTAAGGATGCCCTCCTCCTTCGATTTAATCTTTCTTCCACTGTATGTGAAGATGAATTTAAGATATTTCCCTGTGTCATGTAATTCTCTGTAGCAGATTAGACTGTGCTCCTAGCACTGGCAACAACAGAGATTTTCCAGAAGTTATTTTGTGCTTCTTGAAACGCAACGAGCTGGAGGAATTGCTCGGGTCGAGGCGAGGGAGGTCACACTCCCAGAGCTTCCCGTAAATAATGTAGGTTTGCGAATTGACTCTTTTTTTACTTATGGCCATTGCACAACGTTTACCACTACTCAATCAACATTTTTAACGAGTCCATGCATCTCTAAATATGACCATGTAAAAACAACATTAAATTATTAGAATAAGGCTGGCTGCAACTTATTTCGAGCCTGCTGGGGTTGGTGCTTTATGAGTGTTTTAATTTTCGAGTAGATTTTGTTTAAGTTGAAGATATTCATAAATATTGGAAAGTCGTGATTTGAACAGTGAAATTTTGTATTTTTGTCATTTCAATTGCTTTGGTAAGCTACAATTAACAACTCAGGAAAGATAAAGCCATTTGTTGCATTATCTTGATTTTATGGCTGGTTGCGATACCAAGACATATTTATTAAACACTTATGCGTTGTCTTGCATGTGATCGTAGTGGGTGATATGAATTAAATACATCTAGTTTATTTTGCATTTGTCATTAACCATACTTACTATTCATGCTTTTTGTGGTTATAATTGCAAAATTATTTATGTATGACAATTTATTGCGATGTTAACTTCCTCACAACACAAAATACAGATGTTCTGAAAAATATGTGTTTCAATAACCCTAGATATCCGTAAATTTGCAAACGATAACACATCGAAAATACTTTCGAGCGAGATAATGGGAACAAGACAGAGAGATGCAATCTTTAATAGTAATTCGGGGAGGCTGGCACCTTAAAAATTAAGTAAATCCATACAGATAATACGGTCGCTGCTCCCAACGATTTTCAACCTGAACTAAACATGACTAACGGATCTGGAGTCCCTGAGGGAATTCAAAAGCAGAGAAGCGACAAAGAATAGAACTTCCAAGCAAACTGGACAACAACCTGGCTCAGAAAGCTCTTCTTGACTGACAAGAGGAAACAATTGCGAGAAAGCATATCGGCGATGGTCCCATTAGTTTTAGCGCAGTGACAACCAGTCAACGATTTATTTGACAACCATGGTAAGAATTGTACATGGATAGGGTTTTATTATTTTGCAGTTTTAGCGCAGTGATTTCAAACCTGCTTTAAGCACACCAATAACCTTCAAAGCACATGAATCAAAGTCGTCAAACATTCAATCAAATAAATTAAATCTCCTTTAATCATTTAGCTAAATTAAAACTCCGTGTAGTTATTTGTATCAGAGCTAAAATTCTACGTAGTCATTTGTAGTAAAAACACAAATATCTAGTCAATATGCCATTTGCTCCGATAGAACACCTATTTTAGATGCGATTGATATAAATAGGTAAATGTTTTTTACACAAATTCAATTTAAAACCATAAAAACGATTTAGAACATTATGATTACGCATGTTTATTGTTTACAACTTATTTATTTATATTGAGATTAAACATATATAAGATACAAGCAAATCAATAGAATAATAGAATACAGGATTATATGGAAATCTTATTTTGTGTAAGTAAAACAATGGGGTAATGATAGTTTTGTTTATTATTATTATTAAGTAAAAAAAAACTTATAATGTTTTTTTTTTTTGGCTATTTTGTTTTTATATAATATATAAGAGGATTTTAGAAGAAACCATGATACATTGGTAGGTTTCATTAAAAAATCATCAAGAGTTTCTCTCCTGAACCCTTGGTTATAAATACTTCACACTTCTAAAAAAATTTGGTGCACTTGGCACATATGAATTGTATGAGACTATAGCCATGCACTACTTTATAGGAAAACGTCAAAGATCTAGATATTAACTTCACCTCAACCCTAATACATAAAGATCATGGCTATATACTTGCAAGCACTCGAACCATTGATATCAATCTCCTCGAGTGGTGAATATGGAAGAACACGACCTATATATATGGGCATGACCTTATTATTAATGATAGAATAAGCAATAGAATAATGAGAATGTTACGTTTCTCCTGAATAGAATGTTGGGGCCTGAAGAAATCATTCATAGATCACAACGATCATGTGCTCATTGTTATGCATGTACGTATATAAAAGAATAAGATTTTTTTTATAATATTTTATTTTATAATACAAAAACAATAAAAATTAAATATAAAAATAAGTAATATAATAAATAAAACATAAAATAATTAAAATTAAATTAGTTTATATAAAAATATAATAAATAATAAATTGCAAATGAACTTGTAGTTTTTTTAAGCTTCTTTCTTTGATATATGTTTTACGTTAATTTGTTTTTGTAAGTCATTCAGAAATACGTTTTGACAAGAAGAGTTGCTTAATATGCATTTTCATTTCAAGGTATAAGAGCATTTTATTTATTTTAACTTTTGATTAAGCACAGATTTTCCTATATTTTTAATGCTTTCACAAGTTTGTTGCAGGAAAATGCTAACCTTTTACAGATCCAAAGACAAACGAATGGTGTGCAGAATTGATTTCTAGAATCGCAGAAATTTTTTAGAAAAAATGATTCATTAAAAGCTTGAAGAAGCTGAGTTTCCACTATGTATGTCGTTACATTTTGCTGCCACAAAGAAGCCTTTCAGAGATCAATTGTATGCCATGTCATGATTACTTACCATTTTTCCTTCAAAGCTTGTCTGTCATCCATGTTAGAGTCTATTGTTTCCTGCCTTATACATCATAACTCCCCGCATGTCAACCTTACTAAGTCGCACACATTTTTGCTCGTTTTCAGTTTATCTTTTTTCTTCTGAATAAAACCATTAAGCTTCCCTTCCATGACTACATTGTTTTGTTATCCCTTTCATAAAAACTTTATGACCGTGAGACCTTTTATCTATAGTCCTACCATTCATTTTGTATAACTCGTGTTGACTGATGTGGGATTCCTTAAGGCTCACCTATCAACAAGTCTTGCCCCATCAACCTCAGCACATTTTATGAGATAGAGACTAGAGTTCATTTTCTGTACCTTGAGGCTTGCATGCCTTAATGGCAATTTATCTCATTGACAATCATGGGAATACATCAATGTCCCTTGATCGTTAGATCTTGCAAGTGGCTCGACATAAGCTCATCTATTCGCACTTTGCACGATGTACTTGGTTACCTTAGCACTCATTGACATCAATGGTGAAATTTCCTCGCATTGGTTCACGACATTCATCAATGGTCGATAATCCAATGACTTATTTCCATGTTCAACATCGACACATTTATTCGCATGGTAAGAATTCTACCATCGGGTTTTGTATCAGGTGAATACTATATACTTTTCATGAATCCATCAGCAGTTTTACAGCAGCATACTTCCAGCCATATGAAAGTACCGTAGTTCTACTTTCACTCTCATCTTCTACTTCATCTGACCAAGCAGCACTGAGCAATTCAGATCCTTCACTTCACATTCTATTATTCAGCAGCAGCAGCCACATTCCTATTGCATAGTTCATCAACTTTTTGGGTAAGTGGAGGTATGTTCTTTTCTAATCTTTAGCCATGTAATTCCTTCAATGCTAGAAAATGAATGAATTTGGAAAATCCCCTCACTGCATTCCCCTTCTCCTTTTCATAAACCAATACATCTTAAGTTGGGGGGGGGGGGTTATTCATTACCATTTTACATATTCATCATCCCACTTACCCTTAATCAACATGTCTTTCCCAAACTATGCTATATATATATTGGCATGATTCATAATATGAAGAAAAAGGCTTTCCAATATACATTGATGGTTTATAATTTCTAATGCATAAATTTTATGTATTGCAGCAAGAAGAAGAAAAAATATATAAAAAAATATAACGAGCAAATGTTGTAAACAAAAGAACCAACATTTGTTACACTTATGGTTGTCACACAAGAACCAACCATGAGAAAAATTATTGCCACTCATGCATTTCAAAATCACGGAATGATTTACTGTTACATACCATCATCATGTGAAGCCCAGCTATAAAGCCAAAAGTTTTCAAGAGAATCAATGCATAGTTGCATGAGGACATGCAACCAGTCAAGTTAGGGGGAATGTTGAGCCATAAAAAGACCACATTTTATTCATCTTTCCTATACCATTTTTCACCTTACTCCTACCTTATCCTTCCATAAAACTATTAATATTCACTACTTTCATAATAAATATGGGTTTATATCACCATTTTCCAAATCATTTATTTTTGGGTATTTTGAGTGAATTTGTGGTTAATTATTGAGAAAAATAACATATTTTCATTATACTTTAAAGTTGGATGAGTTTGGTGATGCTTACATGTGTATTTGAATACTTTAACAGGCTCAAAAGTGGCCACCTGGCCTCAGATTCGAATTTCTTCTTCTAGATGTGAGCTAACTTCAAGGAGAAAATCATGGAGGTGTGGAGAGAATATCTCATCCAATATTTGTTGAGAATTTAAAGGGATGAGTTGTATATTTTTTGAGGATTTAAAGGGATGAGTTGTATATTTGTTGAGGATTTTGAGGGATAAGTTGAGAGAATAGTGGATCTGTAATTATGATCAATTATCTTGATTTCATGTATAAATAGAAGCGATATCTCCTCATTTTGGTTAGAGGCCTCTCTAGTAGTTTAGTTTTAGAGTTAGTCATAGAATGGATTTCTGATTGTAATGGAGATTATGCTTTGATGCAAATCTTGTACTCTTACATGATAATACAAATTTTCAGCACTTTCTTTCTTATGAGTTGTCATGTTTTGCTTATGAATTATTAGTTTAGATTTACCATGATCTCACAAGTTAATTTCGATTGCTTTATACCAAGTTTATTTCATGCAATTTCAGCCTTGCTTTATTAAGTTAATTTATGCAATTTTATGTTTTATGCAATTAGATCTATTTCCATCTAATTTCCTATTTTCATAACTTAGATTCAACTTCAGTTATAGATTAAGTTCAGCGACACTCTGCCATTGCATATATTTTGTTTGTGCCTCACAAGTTTACGCCCTCTCCGGGTTGACAATTAAATCGTTGGAATTCTGTTATAATTTGATCAATGTTTATACCCAACAAGTATCTTGGTTGCTAGTCCTAGAAGGTGAAGCCATAACTATGTAACAAAACTATCACTCACTTTTAAGAAATTCTAGTTGTACAGACAACAAGTGCTACTCAAACTAAAGCAGCAAGAAAAATATGTGAGAGGAATCGATTAAAGGTCTGGAACCTCACGAGATTGTCAAACAATCACAACTCGCTATATACTGTAGGGTCCAACAGTAGAGAGAAACAACGAGGATTGGTCACATACCCTTGCCTGAATACCCGACTACTTGGACAGTACATGCGTAGTAATTTTCCCTAGTGTTTTTTTTGGTGTATTGCGATGAATATAGGAGGTCCAAAGGTTTGTACTTGGATGGTCTCAGGATTCCTAAAGCTGTCTCCCAAGATACGCAAGGTACGTGGGAGATCCACTCCGTAGTAGTGTTGTCTAACGCACAACTGTTCGATAGGATCCTTCTGATATACTACCGAGTATGTGAAGTACCTTTCGATATACCTCTAGTGTACGTGAAAGGACGTTTGATATACCAATTGGTACATGGAAGAACTACAAGCCCCCATGATGCAGTGCAGGAAATAAACGATAGCTCCTACGTTTAAAGATGCTAAAACACGTCTCTAACCTATAAGACCTTCCTACAAATTTTAACCTAAGCTAGTGCTTAATTTTATCTTGAACTGTTAAGTGGATTCATGATGTGAGGACATAAAATTAAAACCATGCAGTATGATTGTGCAAAATTTCACTTTCACTTTCTGTAGATGCCCTACTTAAGGAAGGGAGAGAGAGATTCAATTTCTTTGAAACACAGAATAAATCCCATAGAAAAATAAAACACAGGTGCTTATATGGTCCTTTCCCAACTAAAACAAACAAAATCTTCTCTTTTGGATAGAACAAGAAGTGAGATATCTAAAGAAAATCAAGAAAATATTGTTACTACTTTTATACAAAAATGCTCAGATTTTTCAACTACAGTGACAATAAACTCATCACAAAATTCTACAATAATTTTATATGGATTTTTTCACAATTTTTGAAAAAAGGAAAAAACACACAAAAATCATCTATAACAAATGAAGAAAAACTGAAATGATTATTTTCTTGTTTTGTGAAAGACGACAGAAATCAGAGATCTAACAAAACCAATTTCTAATCAAAGCCAACTATGAAGCTTTAAAGACCAACGTCAATCACAATTTGTGAAAACACCTATGAATTCTCTTGCAAGCTATAGGGGGCTCGTTTTTTTTAATTTTTTTATTTTTAATTGAGTTTTCTATTCAAAAATAAAATGCATAGTTCAAACAACAACTGTAACTATCTGAAGCATGGATATCAAATACTAAAAACAAGCATTTAAGAATCAAATACCAAACATGGCTAAAAGAATAACTAGCATCGTGAGTTGCAGGTGTTGAACAGAGCGTTACCAGCCTGAGCACCACTTCTCTTCCACAGGAACATAGCAGTGGCACCGCCTTATGCAGGTCCATACCAAAGCCTTACCAATTCTTGTACCACTTATTTCACACAGAAAAATAACGGTTGCTCCATTTTATGCTATTAGAGAATACGCAGTGGAAGCTCCAAAACCACATTTAATATACATCCCAGTCGCGGTGGCCAAGATGGCGATTTGAAAAATAAAAAATGCGACAAAAAAGTAAATTACAGCCCAAAAAATGAACCCAAACAATCACCAGAAAACCCAGTAAACCAAAAATATGAAGATCCAAAGGAAGATAGAGTAAAATCAATCAAAATCAAAGAAAATCTAGAGATGTTATATCAATTGAAAAATTATATCTACAAATTGAAAATGAAGGTGGAGGTTTCAACTTACCAAATATTCAAAATTCGAAGTATTCCCCAGTGGAGTCGCCCATTTTGTTGCTAGAAATTCACACCTCCTGTGGACAGGAGTTGTTTCCCTATATCTAAATGGTACAGGTCTAGAACAAAACACAAACCCAAATGTTAAACCTTCCCTAGATCTGGTTAATTGCTTGAATATAATTTTACAATACTTCTCTTAAAGTTTCTCCTTGCTATCCTTGAAGTTTGCTCCTATGATCTAGTGCAGAAGGACTTGTAAAAGATGGAAGATAACAAGAGAAAGATGATATCATACAAGATAATAAACTAGATCTATGCTTGTGACCAAGGAATCAAACAATACATACAAATGATATAGTAAATATGGGAAAGAAAAGACATTTTTATTAGAAATTATTAGAGAGACTACAACCTTTATGCATTGGTGTTGATATTTCTTTCCAATGGCTCCTTGACTCTAACTTCACCTTGCCTCCAATAGCTTAAGAATATTTTTGATAGAGTTTGGGTGTTCAATGCAATTCTTCCTCTTCTTTCCAATGGGGGGTGAGCCAGTATTGGAAGGCATGGGAGGATAGGAATGGTTGAGGAAATGGTGGATGAGGTGGAAGGGAGATCCAAAAATTAAGGATCTCGAGCTCCAAGTGTTCCTAAATCATAGCGATGAGGCTCCACGAAGGTAAGCTTCTAGAATCCTCTCAAAGCTTCCTTTTTTTCCTTTAAAACTCGAGCACGACACCTTTTTTGAAGAGAAAAAGCGGTGTTAAGGGGGTAACACCCTTTTAATGAAGGAAAAGAACAGTGGAACCTCCCTTTTAACATGTAAAAAGAGCGTTATTAGCTCAAAACGAGGAACAACTGCAAGGGAATAATTTATTCCGTTCATTTCTCTAGTACAAACTCTTAGGGATTGGAGAAGCCAAGGAAACACCTATCTCATAACATGATGGTGACGAGATTTAGGTGTAACACACATCTATATTTTTACTCAGAAAAATGTTAAAATTGGGAAAAATAACTCAAGAAGAGTTGTTGGCATTGCTATAAGAAATTCAAACAATGTATATATCCTAGAAAATGAACATCAATGTTACTTAAGTATGGTTGATGAAAGTTGGTTATGGAACAGGAGGTTGGGACATTTAAATTTTGACAATATTGTCAAAATAAGTAAGAAGGAAGTTGCAAGAGAATTTCCTAAAATTTTAAAACCTCTAAACTTAGTTTGTAAACATTTTCCACATGGGAAGCAAACTAGATCTAATTTTAAAACAAAAGAACATATGACCTCATGTCCTTTGGAAATAGTGCACACGGATCTCTATGGACCAACAATAACTAAAATCCTGCAAGGAGAATATTATTTCATGTTACTCATTAATGATTACACAAGGATGACTTGGTTGACATTTCTCAAAGAAAAATCAGAAGCCTTTGAGAAGCTCAAAATATTCAAAGCAATGGTTGAAAATGAGACATATATGAAAATCAAATGTCTTAGATCAGACAATGGGGGAGAGTTTACTTCAAATGAGTTCAATGATTTTTGTGAGATACATGGAATCAAGAGGAAATTTTCTGCTGCAAAAACCCCTCAGAAGAACTTGTTGTTGAAAATAAAAATAGAACAATACAAGAAGCTTCCAGAACAATGCTAAATGAAGCAAATATGTCAGATCAATATTGGAAATAAGCAGTATACACAACTGTCTATATACTTAATAGAGGACAACTCATAGTGAATAAGGAAAAAACCCCTTATGAACTATGGTATGGAAGACTAGCCTCAGTCAAATATTTCAAAGTATTTGGCAGTAAGTGTTACATTAAAAGGAAAACGGATGACCTTGGCAAGTTTGCCTCTAGGACTAATGAGGGAATATTTATAGGATATTCATCCACCAAGAAGGCATATAGATGTTACAATAAAAGGTTACATAAGATTGTAGAAAGTGCAAATGTGAAAATAGATGATATAAAACCAAAAAGTCATGATAGTGTTGAAAATACAAATAATGAAGAAAAGGAAGACTTACAAAAGGACAAAAGTACTCATGATGAAGAAGAAGGAATAGAGAAGGAAGATACACAAGAAAGTGAAGAAGACTCCCCAAGACCTCATACAAAAACTCCATCTAGAAGTATACAAAAGAATCATCCAGAGACACATATCATAGGTGATAAAAATGTTGGAGTCAGTACAAGGAGACAACTACCATTTAATGAACAAGCCCTACTCTCAATAGTGGATCCTAAGGATTTTATAGAAGCCAGCAAAAGTAATGAATGGGTCAAAGCCATGAATGAAGAATTAGATCATATTGAGAAAAATGAGACCCGGTAACTTGTCCCAAGACCTAATGATAAGAATGTTATAGGGACCAAATGTGTTATCAAGGACAAATTCAATCAGGATGGTCAAGTGATAAGGAACAAGAAAATACTGGTATGTAAAGGGTATGCTCAGGTAGAAGGGATTGATTTTGAAAAAAATTATGCTCTTGTGGAAAGACTTGAAGCAATCAGAATGTTTCTAGCACTCTGAAGCCATAAAATTTTAAAGTGTATCAAATGTATGTCAAGTCTGCATTTTGAATGGAAAAACAGAAGAGGAGGTTTATATTGAACAACCTGAATGTTTCCTATTATCAGAAAATAGAGACTATGTTGCAAACTGAAAAAGGCACTCTATGGTCTCAAACAAGCTCTAATCGCCTGGTTTTCAAGGCTGGACAACTATTTAAAACAACAAGGATTTAAGAGAGGGGCCATTGAAAGTAATCTCTACTTAAAAATCAATGATGAAAATATGATCATTGTTGTTGTTTATGTATATGACATCATATTTGGAAGCAATTTACAAATACTAAGTGTAAACTTTGCTTCTGAAAAAAAGAAGGAATTTGAAATGTCAATGTTGGGTGAACTAACATTCTTCTTGGGGTTACAAGTTTACCAAATAGACAAAGGAATCGTTATCTCTCAAACTAAGTACATCAAAGACATGCTTAAAATATTGAAGATGGAAGACTCCAAACATGTAAGTACTCCTATGATCATAGGTTGTAAATTAAGCAAGGACGATAAGTCTCTGGATGTAGATCATACCATGTAAAGATCCATGATAGGCAGCCAGTTGTATGTGAGAGCTACAAGATTAGATGTGATGAAAGTTCTAGGTTTCTTTTCTAGGTTCCAGTCAAGCCCTAAAGAAACAGATGTAACTACAGTAGAAATAATTTTCAAATATTTGAAAGGTACTTTGGAGTATGGGTTATGGTACCCAAAAAATCAAAACTTTATTCTAAAAGCATTTACCGATGCAGATTGGGCAGGAAGTGTTGATGATCGAAAAAGTACCAGTGGATCGACATTATTCTTAGGAAATTATTTGGTTTCATGGGTAAGTAAAAAATAATATTCCATTTCACTCTCCACGGCAGAGGTCGAATATATTGTTGTTGTGTCATGTTTCACCCAGGTCATTTGAATGAAGAAGACACTAGAATACATACTTTTGAAGTATGAGCATCCAATAATAATAAATTGCGATAATACCAATGCCATAAATATGTCAAAAAACCCTGTCATGCACTCCAACACAAAACACATACCAATTAAATATCACTTCCTAAGAGAACAAGTTCCCTAGAAGGTTTTTAAACTAGAGTATGTTGACACAAAAGAATAGGTTGCTGACATTTTCACCAAGCCACTACCCAAGGAAGCCTTTGGGCATCTTAGAAGGAAGTTGGGGGTGATCCCCTTACAAGAGTTGTAGAAGAAGAAGTACAATATCAGGGGGGGATATAATGACAGGGGGGATTTTCAAGAAGATAGGAAATCCTATATCAAAATGGGTACAGCAATACAGGTTATCCTTTGTCTTTGTTGTAAAAGGGGGAGAATGTTTAGATGTTGTTGTTGTTCAGGATATTACACCCTTGTAACCTAGGGTCTGGGGTTACCAAATTACTACTAACTTGCAGGAAATCATCTTTTTACAGAGAATGGAAAGAGAATAGGAAGAAATTCTTGACTTGCTCGATTAACGACGGTTGATCCAAGATTTATCTTCTCTTGCTCCACTTCTTTCCAAAGCTTCTAGGGATGCACCTCTCCACTTGCAAAGGGAAAATCCTTCAAGTAATATCTCATGCATATATATTAGAGGCTAGTTGAAAATCATATAGATAATATAATCAAGCATATTCATTAAACCAATATACATGAAATAAACTCAATACAAGATTGGAAGAAGAATTCTCTTTTTTAACAAGCGGTGAATAAGATAAGAGTACAACCCAGATTCTGACACAAGGACTCCTCTGCAACCAAAGGACTCTGAGTTCTACTGCTCCAAGATTCTAAAGATATACCACCATCATAAATTTTCTCTCCAAAATTGATTGATTAGCCCCGACCCCAAGACCTCTATTTATCTTTGGGAAATAGAGTGGTTTCGAAGGATGGGATGGTTGAGATAGTTGGGATGGTTATGGATTAGGACCCATGTAATCTCATCTAATCTCGATTCATATTTTTTAAAGTCGAATTAAGGTATACGCAGGTATTAATATAGGCAACTCACATATGATATGCGTGTTTCTCAAAGGGAACTCGCGTATGGAAGTATACGCAGGTTGCAATGCAAATACTCGCGTATGATACGCAAGTTGCAATGCATATAGTCACGTATACAACCCAAAACTCATAATAAAAATATATAAGGCTGGTTTGAGGATAATTCATCAAAGTTCATGCCAATCTATAGTGTTTGGGCCACTTCAATCCAATTTTTTCCTTCTGTGTACCAACATGAGGAATGTTGGTACTCGGACAGAGAAGTGCCATTTTGGATGATAACAGATGCCCCCTAATGTGTGAGGTCAGAGGGAAATGATGGCCAAAATATATTATAATCATTATCTTGCAGAACGCAGAAGTCCAAGGAAGGAGAGGAAGTACCTGAAACAAATACATATCAATGTCATATACAAAATCATATCTGAGGATGTTATGTTCAATATACTAGAACACTAGCTCCTTTACAATATTTTATTACATCATATGATACGGGTACAAGACCACATATATTAAAAAGGTGGATCAAAACCACAATATGCAATGATGAGTCTTCAGAATATGGAAGCTATGTAGGTGAACACAACAAAATATTGCGGAACTTAGGTTATAATGGTAAAAAGGGGGTCTTCATCAAAATCCA
The DNA here is from genome assembly GCA_001517045.1 of Pseudotsuga menziesii. Classification (NCBI taxonomy): domain Eukaryota; kingdom Viridiplantae; phylum Streptophyta; class Pinopsida; order Pinales; family Pinaceae; genus Pseudotsuga; species Pseudotsuga menziesii. Next base: position 563,648 of record LPNX011202082.1, on the reverse strand, counting down.
AAGGAACCAGTACAATACAATCCATGTGAATAGATGTGTCAAAGTTGAACATGGATAGCAATCAACAGATTTTCAATAAATAGGTGATAATTGACAACTGAAGCAAAGGAATTCACCAATGATGAAACTTAATCCTATGGTACCATCGTCAAAACTCTAGGTATTCGTCTTCAGGAAGTATTGATGAGAAACCATGGTGTGATGAGGAAGGCAATAAATCCTCCAACGGATCACAAGAGTGACTAGGAATTGGATAACGAAAGGTAGACACAAGTGATATCAGATAGGATAATGATGGAATCAGGATAATAATCAAAAACAAGGGAAAATCCTTGAACAGTGAGAAAGACACAGAGGTGACCCAAGGAAGCTTTTAACTTTGAAGATAATACAACTAGACTTATCTATCATGTAGGAGACATGATCATATTCCCCAAGCATAAGTGACAAGTGGACGAGTAAGAAACTCAAAGTGATAGTTGAACTGAAAGTGTACACTGAGACATGAGTATTGGAAAATTCAGAGAGTGTTATGTTCAAGGAAGACATGCCGCCATCGACTGTAACCCAAAAAGAAAAATTCTTCCTTATATTTCCTGTTAAATTTTAACGATTCCAGGAAAGTCAACTCAGGTCTCTCTTCATTTTTAACAATCTTGAAGAGAATAGGGAATAATGCTTGATAACATTACCTATTTGTGGATTTTACGAGCCTGAACTAGTACATGCTCGTTTGGTGTTTTCATGTTTAGAGAGTCTGAAAACTCCAAAGAAGACTCCAGGGGGGGTCCTTTTTCGTCCAATTTGGTCTCCTGAAGCCGAAAAAGTATAAAGCATACCTTAGAAGAACTCTCTTAACTTCTAAATAAGAAAAGGAGAACCTTTTTCGTACTTATTCAGGGAGGTCCGAAAAGTTTAAATTACCACCTACCCAACGCTCCTTCAAGAAAAGCATATAGCTTGATTTTTACGTGTGAAGGAAAGCAAGATTACTCGAAAAGATCCATTTGATTATGAGGAATGGGGATTACAACAATAAACCTGATGCTTTGTTCTTGGTGTTTTAATGAGCATGACAAAGACATAAATTACACTCGGAATATTTTTCATGTTTAGGTCCAGAGCACGAAAAAGAGAAAACGAAGCTCATATTGGGTGTTCCTTTTCCGTAAGTTTAGTCCCTCAGGTCCAGAAAAGTGATAAACCTATGCCTGAGAATACTCTTCTCAATTCCATAAAAAAGAGAGTGATCATTTCTCATATTATTCCACTTGGTCTGAGAAAGAGATAACCTACCACTAATGTGGATTACCATTCACATATTCTTAACGAGCCTGAATGAACAAGTTTACTCGGCAGTCAAGTATATTTTGAGGAGTTAGACCTGGGCCTAAAGAAACTCCATAAGGGTGGGGAGCGTTATAAAAGGGATAGCTTGTAAAAAGCGACCAAAATGAGGCTCAATTTGGCGTGAAAAATAGCTAAGAAGGCTCCCTCAAACCTACAACAGATGCAGCATGAGTACCAAAAGACAATCAATGTGTTTTATGCTAGGGTACTCATGGAAGGAAATCCCTATCAACGGAAGAACAATGGTATAGGCAAGGTACTAAGTGGTTAAATACCATAGTCCATGGTCAAAGTAGTGATTCTAGGGTTAAGTTAGATTAGGTATAAATGCAAAAATGCATATAAATGACCAAAATCGTACCCTATATGAGTGAAAAAAAACTTTGAGTAACCTTGGACCTGTTTCATTAGGAAAACATGACATGGTATTAGTTTGATTTTGATAAAAAAATTAAAAACTATAGTTTAAAAACCCAATTTTTGAAATTATTTCTATAAATAGTGCAAAAATAGAAATCAAAATCACCATTTCACATTTTTACCCAATATAGACAAGTTTTACCTCTTCCTTCAAATGCTCAGTGTGGACAAACCAATGGATGATTTTCAAATCCGCAAGTGTCGGGTAAATTAGCTCTTCATGCTCTTTCATTTCATGCAAACAAATTTCAAATTTTATGTAAAATTTTGATGTTTTAATCTGGTTTTAGGAAGGTCGCACTGTATAGCTGGGTATGCAACGTAGACAGTTGCGTACACGCATTTTATACATGACTTGCCCGAAAGCAACTCGCGTATGATACGCAACATGCCCAAAGGACAATGGCGTATACTACATGATGTAGGAAAACAATATGTAGGGCCAAAATCAAAGTTTCTTGAATGATTTTAATGTTTGAAAATGGCTTTATTAACAGGACAAAACATGGTGTTGGAGTGGAGGGAGAGGGAACATGAAAACATGGACCCAGATGCACTTTGAAGTGCCCCCATGGTGCATGTATTATGCAAAAGTGGGTTGTTGAAGTTATTTTGTACCTCACCTATGCGATCTAATGTCTATTTACTAGAATTTTTTATCAACTACTAGGATCATGATCTAGGTGCATTTGACCTACAAGGTGAGATTTTAGAAATTGCACTAGAAGACGTCTATTTTATATTGGGTTTGTCATGACGGGGAGCTCCTATCAACTTGGAAGGTACTGGTAGGGGCGGTGACCTTCTAAGTGTCCAGAACTACATTGACACTTACTGTGCACCCGACACATGGAAAAAGGGAACTCGCATCCCTATTGCACATATTCACAGCTTGCCATTACAGGTGATGGTAAGCACAGTAGTAAGGGTTGCAATATCATCATCACTCCATCTTGCAACTCGAAACCAAATGAAAATTGTGGTGGAATGTCTACAGGGGGGATTTAATTGACTTGTGTTCAGGAGTGATCCCGATAATGAAGAAGCAACTCTCTGACTGCAAGAGAGGCCGACGGAAGAACTTTGGTTATTCTAGAATATTAGTGGCCTTTTTCTTTGAGAGAGTGCCCAGTCTAAGCCTTGCAGTTCCTCTACCATCTCTCTCTCCCCGTCATCCTAGACTGAGTAGGTGGGGAGAAATATTCCTTCGCTAGGGCAGCGATGGATCGGTTCAGAGTGTTTACGATGATGACTTTTACCTATGGTGGGAGCGGTAGCTACTAGAACTAGAGCAGTTTCCATATGCTGGGATGGATTTCCAGGGTAACAATGACCTTGTCCTCCCTCCTAGAGGAGCATGGGGAGCGTCAAGTATTTTGGTTTTTCAATTTTTTTAAATTTTTATGAATTTTTAATCCTTAAGACATATAAATATGTATACAAGTTTTTAATCTTGTAAATGTCTAAAATGCATATATTGGACCAGTCCGCCCTATTGGGCATCCTCCTATGTATGTGCGACTAGTGGCACAAGAGCATCATGGTTTGATTAGGATTATTGAGGGGAAGTTGGCCAGGCTTACCCAAAGATTCCCTACCTTACGTATTGAGCAGATCCCTGCCATTATGTAAGAACTAGTGGTTGGTATCCCATCTATCTGGATACTCCTTATGAGAAGGGTAGCCAGAGTAGTGCTTGTTTACATAGATGCCGCTAAGGCTGCTGCAGCTAAACAAGTTGAAGAAGCCCGAGAGAAGAATGACTAGGATGAGGAGGGTGACTAGGGTGGTCAAGATGACCAAGGTGGTCTGGACGACCAAGGTGGTCAAGATTATACCTAGGGGCATATTATGGATTACGATCCAATTTTTTGTATATTTTATATATATTAGATAGTTATGACTCGATATGAGGATCAAGAACTTGACCTATCTATATGGACAGATATTTACATATGTGTGTGTGTGTGTGTGTGTGTGTGTGTGTGTGTGTGTGTGTGTGTGTGTGTTTTGTCGTTTTATTTACATGTGTTTTTACTATGTGTATGTTGTGTATTTTTATGAATAATGTGTCAAGTGCCAATCCAAGATATAGTTCGCATATGCATCAGTTAATGAATTTTGATTTCTTGGAATATGATTGATCCGTCGGACCTCAACTTGAGTGCATTAAAATTTTGTTGGAAAAGAATGCGCTCAACAGGTTAATTAATGGAACATCATTAATAGAAATTAAATGCTCAGAACAACAATGAAAAAACCCACTGCGACAGGAATGAGAAAACCGAAATGAGAACAGCAAAACTGATAAACAGATATAAAAAAATAAAACACAGAAACAGAGAGTCATAAACAGAAGTTGATAATGGAGTTCACCCCCTCCATTGGGCTACGTCTCCGGGTCCCTCTCCAATGGGTACCAATCCAATTAATATCTTTGAAATGGTACAAAAATGGTTCTGGAAACAACTTCAGCAACTGTAAACAAAATGCTGTACAAAGCCTTGAAGACCTCTCTTCTGGAAATTACAATTAGCATCCAAAGACAAGAAAGCTAAATTATAACAGAGAATGTCGACTTCTACAGTAACAGCATCTAGACACTTCGCAGCAAAAGCTCTCTAAGCTTCTCATAACAGAGAAAATGATGCTCTGCACTCTAAAGAAATCTACGTCTCTCCACTCTGTCTGGAAGGATAAGTAACGGATTTTTCTTTATTGTCGTTACAACCATATGCTAGACTGAATCATGCCATCCCACCAAGTCACGGCCCAAGCGCTATGCTACCACGACGTTCCATATCCCCAAAACGTTGCAACCAACTCCACGTACATGTGCCTACTCACAACACGTTGCAATGACCGCCACTGGGCTATGCCACATGTAACGTAACCATTTGATGTCACCATCAACTTCGCCGCATATAAAGGTTGCAGCATATAAGGACTTCGCCATATACCCAATCCGTTGTTGCAACATATGAGGTCTTCGCCATATGCCCGATCCGTTGTCACATCATACCAATGTCGTAGCATGTGAGTAACCTCCATGAACCCTTCCATGTCCAACTTGACGGTGCACAAAACTACGCGGCCCATGCTACAACTGTGCGGCTCATGCGATAAGCTACACACCATCTGCACGGTGTGCAGTAACTATGCGACTCATACATAGACTGTGCGACTCACGCACAACTGTGTGACCCATGCACAAATTGCGCTGCGCGGTCCCTGTGCAAAGTGCGCACTATGTGATAGCTGCGCACCATGCTAAAACTGTGTGGGATGTGCATATAATGTTTAGCATATGAGTTAAAACCATAGATTAATAAAACTTGTACCATATTGGATCAGTGTAATTTGAAGATGAATAATCCACCGGATCGTTCCTCCCCATTGAAGAGCTTTTGGACCACCAAAAGCTTGAATCATTTGGCAAGTAAGTGAGGGTATCGCTCCCTCACTTTTCCAATCTCCATCCATCTTGCTTTGCTAGGATGCATGCCTTTCATCCCCAATCGAAGGTACTCAGCATTCCCCCTTCGTGAAGTCCTTACATTTCTGTCAAGAATAACATCATCCTGCAACTCTTTCATATATTCAGGTGCCAAATCATCAACTGAAGGAATCTGTATGTTAGTTTCCTCATCCATGATCATAGGAGGCTCATACAGTTTAAGATTCTCAACATTGATAACTGAATAAATTTGCATGTATGGAGGTAAATTCAAGCGAAAAGCATTAGTACCGATCTTTTCCAAGATCTCAAAAGGACCATACCTAATAGGCTTAAGATTTCTACCTTCACCTTTCATTCTTTCTTTGGTGATATGTAACCAAACTCGGTCACCAACCTGAAATTGATGATCAACTCGATGCTTGTCATGCCTGGATTTGTACTTTGCCTGGCTCTTCTCCAACTATTCTTGAACTTCCTACTACACTGCTTGGATTCTCTGAATGAACCTTAGAGCTTTATCTGCATCATGATGTCCATCCACTGCATCTTTGCCAAAAGAGAAGTCCATCAGTGTTTTTGGCAGATAACCAAAACAAGTTTCAAAAGGAGATATTTTTGTGGAAGAATGAACTGCATGATTGTAAGCATGCTATATATACTGCAACTGCTCATCCCAAAGTTTAGGATGTTTACTACAATATCCTCTTAGCAGCTAAACCACTATCCTGTTCACTACCTCTGTTTTCCCATCAGTCTGTGGATGAAAAGATGTACTCTTCTTAAGTTTAGTATCCATAAGCTCCCATAAAGTTGACCAGAATTCTCCCAAGAACTAGGAATCTCGATCAGATATAATAGACATGGGTAGCCCAAAATGCACCCAAACATTCAGAAAGAATAGATGAGCTGTTTGTTCAGCAGTGATCTATTTGTTACATGGCATTAAGATACACATTTTGCTGAATCTATCCACAACAACATATAGGTAATCATGCCCTTTCCTAGACATAGGTAGTCCCCATACAAAGTCCATAGAAATTCTTTCCCAAGGACGAGAAGAAACTGGAAGAGGTGTGTACAAACCCAATTTCCTATTGCTAGGCTTACTTTTTGCACACATAACACAACCTCTTATGTATTTAGCTACAGTTTCTTGCATCTAAGGCCAATAACAGTGTTTTTGCACTACAGACAATGTTTTACTTACACCAAAATGTCCTGCAATCAATGAACTATGTGCTTCTCAAATCACATGCACTCTCTCTCTCTCTGGAATACAGAGTTTACCGAGATGGTACAAAAGTTGATTATGCACATAATAGTTCTCTTCCTGTTTACCATGTATTAGTGATGCATATACTTTCTTAAAATCTGTATCTTCTGCGTACTGTTCAATATAACTTCCATGTGTTAATGAACTGTTTTGAAGAATGATTGAAGCATTTGTAGGAGGCCTTGATAACATGTCTGCTACCTTATTATGAATTCCCTTTTTGTACTTAATTATGAGATGAAACTGTTGTAAGAATCCCATCCATCTTAAATGCCTACTTTGTTGTATTTTAGTCTGAGATTGTAAATATTGAAGTGGTTGATGATCAGTATGTATGACTGTTTCTTTTCCCATGATATAATGTTTCCACTTCTTCACACTCTGTACTAAAGAATACAACTCTTTCTCATAGTTCGGATAGTTACTTACCACAGTAGAGAATGTTTTTGAATGGTAACAGACTGGCTTCCTCCCTTGCATCAAAATGGCTCCCATGGAAAACCCGCTTGCATCGGTTTCGATCTCAAACGGCTGCTGCAAATATGGCAATGTCAGAACTGGTGCGGTGCTAATCCTTTCCTTCAAAGTGTCGAAGGCTCTCTGATGCTTGCCTCCCCACTGGAAATTTTCTTTAATTCTTGTCAACACATGTAAAGGCACAACAATGGAAGAAAACCCCGAAATGAATTTCCTCCAATACTGAACTGCACCCAAAAAACTTCTGATTTCAGTAACGGTGTTAGGCCGTGGCCAGTTTACAATGACAGCAACCTTGGTTGGGTCCACTCGCAGGTGGCCTCCACCAATAATATGGCCCAGATATACTAAAGAAGTTTTAGCAAATTCACATTTGGACATATTTACATAAAGCTTCTCCTTTCTTAGTACATCTAAAATTGTCTTCATATGGACAATGTGTTCTTCCCAAGTTTTGCTAAACACAAGGATATCATCTAGATATACAATTACAAAATCATCAATGAATGAACGAAAGACATCATTCATGACCCACATGAAAGTAGCAGGTGCATTACAGAGCCCAAAAGGCATCACAAGCCATTCATACAAACCCTGTTTCGTTTTAAAAGCTGTTTTCCAAGCATCATTTTCAGCAACACGGATTTGATGATACCCACTACACAGATCCAATTTTGTAAAGTAAGTTGCATGTTTCAACTGATCAAGCAAATCATCAATGCAAGGAAGAGGATACCTGTTTTTAATGGTGATTTTGTTAAGGGCCCTATAGTTGATGCACATCCTCCAAGACCCATCCTTCTTCGGAACCAAGACTATAGGAGAGCCACAAGGAGAAGTGCTTGGCCACCCCCTTCTCAATCAGCTCCTGAACCTACTTCTTGATTTCCTCATTCTGTATCACAGACATCCGGTACATGGCTATGTTCGGGAGTGGCACATCCTGCTGCAAATGTATCTCATGTTGAATCTCTCTCTTTGGTGGTAACCCCTTCGGATCTTGAAACAAATCATCATACTCAGAAATGATTTCAATTAGTTTAGATTTATGCTTAGGGTCACACCCTTCAAAATATTTAGAGACCTCATCATTTTTCATCTTAACCATCATTAACACAAAATTCTTACTAGCATTTACCAACCTCTTCATTTGTCCTGCAGAGACTATTGCTAGATTGGTTTTTATCTTATGTGCTCGTACAATATATTCTACACCATCTTTAAAAAGATGATACTTATTCTGCTCTCTATAAAAGACTGCTTTCCAGTCATACAAATATGGACTCCCAAGTACAATTCCACAAATATCAAGTGGTACTACATCTAGTTCTACCTCATCTATGAACTTTTCAGTAATTGCAAACTTCAATACACATTTCTTTGTAACTTGCAATCGTGTATCATTAGTAACCCAACCAAGAGGATAGGGCTTTTCATGAGGCATAGTAACTAAATGTAATTTCTTAACCACTTCTTTTGATATCAGATTTACTTGTGAACCACTATCAAACAATGTATCAATCTTTGTGTGATTTGCAATGACACGAATATGAAACAGTACACTTCTATCTTTATCATTTAGCTTAGAAGTAGATGGCAGATTTGTACTTGCACTAGAACTTGATTTTGCATCAATGGGAAGTGAGATACTTTTATTCTTACCCTAGATTCCGACAGCTGTAACCTTTGTTTCATCACTAGAGTTAGATCCTAACAACTGAATAACTGCTGTAGTAGCTTTTTCTTTGCCGTTATCTTTGTTTCCTCCGTACTTCTTTGGCCTTAACTCCGGATGAAGTTTCCAACACTTAGAGACATCATGTCCCTTCTGACAATGCGAACATGTAGGCTTGTCACCTTCTTTCTTAACAGTAGCCATCTTGTTTTTCCCCGTATCTTTACCTTTTGATTTGTTGTCAAATTTAAAGAATTTCTTCACAAAAGTATCATTAGCATGCTTCCCCCTAGCTTCTAAATGTGTAGCTTGAACACATACATCATCCAAGGTACCAGGGTTAAACATCAACAAAGTATGTCGCAAATAAGAATGCATACCACCAATGTACTTAAGAAGAGTTTCCTGGGTATCTAATGCAACATTCAATGCAATAGCCCTCTTTCTAAATTCATGAGTATATTCTTAAATCCTTTGTCCTTTAGCTTGTTTAAAATTTTGCCAGCTCATTATTAATTGCTGCATATGACCTAAAGGATAAAATTGCTTCCTTAATACTTCAATGAATTCATTCCAAACTAAAATAATTTTACCATTCTTTCGAAGATCTTGCTGAATCTTGCTCTCCCACCAAGTAAGAGCCATTCCACTCATTCTCAAAGTGGCCAACTGAATCCTGGAAGGGTCATCAGTAATGCCCTGCACCCTACAATATACTTCAAGCTGCTTGATCCAATTGTCTAACTTGTCAGCATCTAAATCTCCATTATAAATTGGCAATTCAAATTTTACATCTAATTTGAAATAAGGCATATTAGGACTTGCATTATTCGAATGAGAAGTATGAGAAGAAGAGAAAGCTTGATTAGTTTCAGGAGGATCACCATCACCTCCTTCTCCTTTACCCTTTTCATCCTTCTTCACTTCTGCATCTTTGGATGAAGATCCTTCTTCTTTCTTCTTCCTTTCTGCTCACTCATTGAGTAGAATTTCCATCATGGCTTTCATGCTCATAAAAGCCTCCAGAAACTCAGTTTCTAAAATAACAGGTTTTTCCCATTCTTCATGTCCTTCTTCTTCCCCTCGTGGAGAAGACATGGTTCTTGAGAATGTTCTCCTGGAGCCAATCTCAGGATCTCCTTCAATTAATTCTCCTTCACCACGCTTTAACCTGAACCTAGTAAGCATTCACAAACTTGCACAAGCAGTCAACCAGCTCTGATACCATAACATGATCCGTCGGACATCAACTTGAGTGCATTAAAAAAAATTTGGAAAAGAATTCGTTCAACAGGTTAATTAATGGAACAGCATTAACAGAAATTAAATGCTCAGAACAACAATGAAAAACCCCACTGCGACAGGAATGAGAAAACTAAAATGAGAACAGCAAAACTGATAATTAGATATAAAAAAAGAAAACACAGAAACAGAGAGTCATAAACAAAAGTTGATAACGGAGTTCACCCCCTCCACTGGGCTACGTCTCCAGGTCCCTCTCCAATGGGTACCGATCCAATTAATCTCTTTGAAATGGTACGAAAATGGTTCTGGAAACAACTTCAGCAACTGTAAACAGAATGTTGTACAAAGTCTTGAAGACCTCTCTTCTGGAAATTACAATTAGCATCCAAAGACAAGAAAGCTAAATTATAACAGAGAATGTCGACTTCTACAGTAACAGCATCTGGACACTTCGCAGCAAAAGCTCTCTAAGCTTATCATAATAGAGAAAACGATGCTCTACGCTCTAAAGCAATCTGCATCTCTCCACTCTGTCTGCCCCCCCGTCTCGATGGCCAGCCTCCTCTATTTAAGAGTTCAGAGGAAGGATAAGTAACGGATTTTTCTTTATTGTCGTTACAACCATATGCTAGACTGAATCATGCCATCCCGCCAAGTCACGGCCCAAGCGTTATGCTACCACGATGTTCCATATCCCCGAAACGTTGCAACCAACTCCATGCACATGTGCCGACTCACAACACGTTGCAATGACCACCACTAGGCTATGCCACATGTAACGTAACCAGTTGATGTCACCATCAACTTTGCCGCATATAAAGGTTGCAGCATATAAAGACTTTGCCATATACCCGATCCGCTGTCGTAGCATATGAGGTCTTCGCCATATGCCCAATCCGCTGTCACAGCATACCAATGTCGTTGCATGTGAGTAACCTCCATGAACCCTTCCATGTCCAACTTGATGGTGCGTAAAACTGCACGGCCCATGCTACAACTGTGTGACTTATGCAATAAGCTGCGCAGCGTGTGGTAACTACGTGGCTCATACATAGACTGTGTGACTCACGCACAACTGTGCGACTCATGCGCAAACTACACTGCGCGGTCCCTGTGCAAAGTGCACACTATGCGATAACTGCGCACCATGCTAAAACTGCGCGGGCTGTGCATATAATGTTTAGCATATGAGTTAAAACCATAGATTAATAAACCTTGTACCATATTGGATCAGTGTAATTTGAAGATGAATAATCCACTGGATCAATGATTAAATGTAATAAAATCAAATTTTATTTCCAATAACCTAACTTGCATAAACTGACATAAAAAAATAGGGTTCCACACCTAATAAGCTCGATTGAGCTAGGAAACCACCAGTTGAGAGTCAAGTATGACTTCTAGCTGGGTGATGCCACCTGACAAGGCATCCCATAAAAGGTCAATGATATCCCTATATTCAGCCACATTATTGGTAGCATGACCTAGGCAAGCACCTCTAGAGGCAACTAGCTATCATGAGGGTGAGTAAATAACCCATGCGGCTGAATCCAGGTTGCAAGTGTGACGACTAGCGCCATCTGCAAAACCTACGGACCATTTGGAAGACATCTGTAATAACCAATATATGATATAAGAACATGAACCAACGAACTATTGTACATAAAGTTATATACAATAAAAATACAAGAAAAATTTCTAGGCCTAAGAATAGTACTTCTTCAAGTAGATCCCATTTCTAAGCTTGGGCAGCTTATTCCCCTCGAAATCAATTAATTCATATGCACCTTTATTCAGAAATTTTCACATGACATAGGGTCCTAACCACATAGACCTGAATTTCCTTGCCCCCAGGGGTTCTTTATCCTCGTTCCAGAGCAAGACAAGTTCCCCTTCAGAAAAAATCCTAGGTTTGACCGATTTATCGTATTGATTTTTCACCCCATTTTTATGAGTCTCGTTTGTAGTCAGTGCACCCCTACACTTCTCATCTAGATGTTCTAAGTGTAACAAACGTTATTCAAGCTTAGTCGTATCAGGTAACACATGAATGGCAATTTTTAAGGACGGTATTTCGCATTCAAGTAGGGTTACTGCTTCCACACCGTGAACGAGTTGGAAAGGAGAAAACCCTGTGGCAGTTTTCACATTGGTTCGATAACCCCAAAGTGCAAGATACAACATGATGTGCCAATTTGACCTAGCTGCATTAATGGTATGCTTGAGAATAGTCTTCAAGGTCTTATTTACTGCCTCAACTTGACCGTTCTCCTGCAGGTAGAAAGAAGATGAATGTTCTTGTTTAAACCTTAGCATAGTGGTCAATTCAGTCATCATGATTTTTTGGAAATGACTATCATGGTCAGTGACAATATATTTAGGAATACCGAAATGTACGATAATTTGGTTGAAAATGAAAAAAGATGCAGTTTCCCCATCAGCCTTATAGGTGGCCATTGCCGCTTCCCACTTGGTGAAGTAATCTACAGTGACAATGATGTATTTGTGCCCCCTGGCCAAAACAAGCTTGCACGTCACATAATCTATCCCCCACATAGTGAAGGGGCCTACTGAGATGATGGGAAATAATCAAGCAGGATGCGACCGCATCTTTCTAGTATAAAGATGACAAGGATGACAACGCTTCACGGCTTCCACACAATATTTAAATATCGTCGGCCAAAAATAACCGGCATGTAAGATCTTCTGGGTCATTGCTAACCAAGATAAATGACCCCCATGTGCTCGCTATGGGCATCATTTAGAACAATCTCATCCTCTTTGTGGGTAATACATCAATGCACAATAGAGTCTACCCCTCTACGATATAAAGTATCTCCAATAATGAGGTATTTTTTTGCATGTAAGCGTAATTTACGCCGTTCTTCCTGCGGAAAGGTTGCAGGTAACTTCAGAGTCTAGAGATAGACAAGTATATCTCCATACCAAGGTTCAGAGGTGTAAATAAAAAATATGTGCTCATTTGGGAATGAGTCTTCTTTAATGGCTACATCTTCCTCAACAGAAAATTCTGCAATGAGCTCCGCAAAAACTAAGTATTTTTTGGATTTGGCGGATTGGAAATCTAAGTCAAACTCCTAGAGAATGACTATCCATTTGTTGAATTTTCCTCCAAATATATGTTGGGACAAAACATACTAGAAAGGATTAACATCTACCACTACTATCATAGTCCTCAGTAAGATGTAGTGACACAACCTCTAAACAGCATACACAGCTGCTAATGCCAACTTTTTGACATGGGAATACCTAAGTTCAGGGCCAACTAAAGCACGGATAAGATATTAGAAGACATGCTCTTGGAGCTTGTCATCCTCCTGGACTAGTAATACCCCTATTGTTGACTCAGATGTGGCCAGATACAATATAAAATCTTGAGATTAATCTGGCGGATGTAATAAAGGTGTTGACAACAAAGATTTATTTAATGCCTTGAACGTAAGTTGTGCGTTTTCATCCCATACAAATGGGGTGTCCTGCTTCAAAAGGTGCATGAAATCTTTAGTGATCTTGGAATAATTCACGATAAAACGTCAAAGAAATTTGGACTTCCCTTGCAGGCTTTGAAGCTTCCTGATGGAACGAGGAGGAGGAATATTTACTATGGCCTCGACTTTCAACGGATCCACCTGAATACCTTCGTTAGAATCAATGAACCTGAGCAGCCTACCTGACTCAACACAGAAAACACATTTGTGGGGATTCAAACATATTTTATAATGTCTACATCTTTCAAAAATTAAATGCAAGTGATCTAGGCGATCAATCCTCTTTTGAGAATGTGTTAGCAGATAATCTAGGTAGGGTTTGATAATAGACTTGATGTCATGAAAGGAAAAATTCATTGCCTACTGAAAGGTATCCCCTGCATTTTTCAATCCAAAAATATTTTCTTGTACACAAATGTACCCCAAGGAAAAATGAAATTTGTTTTATGTTGGTCTTCCAATTTCATTTGAATATGATTATACCTAGAGAAACCATCCATAAACGAAAAGACTTCACTCCCCGCACAAGCATCAATGATTTGATCTATGAATGGTGTAGGGTAGTTATCCTTAGGATAGGCTTTGTTTGAATCATAAAATTCAGTACAGACACGTATAGTCCCTTGTTTTTTGTCGACAGGAACATGGTTGGATACCCATTCTCTCAAAGCTATCGGGTAAATGAAACCGGATTTCAGCAGTTTTTCAACTTCAGCCTTAACAGCTGCCGCTTTACGTAGATTGATAGGTCTAAGTTTTTTTCGAACTGGTTTGACATTAGGATACATTCAGATTTCATGTTCGACTATCGATGGATATATTACTGGCATATCCTCATATTACCAGGAAATCACATCATGGAATTCCTTAAATAAGGTTGTATAGATAGAAATCTCCTCCGAAGAGAAATTTTCACCAATATATACATTTTCCACAACATTTGGGTTTGCATAGATGTTGATAGGAATAGTAATGGAAATTTTTGTCATATTCCCCTCAGCAAATATTCCCTCCCTTGGCAAGGGATTGATTGGTATATCAGCATCGTCTGCCAGTCTCATATGGAACTCCTGATTTTCAATCCTACTTAATTCTAGAAGAAAGTAGGATCGATGATGAAGATCTTTGCAGATCTTATGTCATCCACACATAGCTTCCAAAATGGCTTCGTTAGATGGAAAAACCATGTCTAAGCAGTCTTTAGTATGCAAAGAGTTCTCTACCCAAGCAAGAAGATAGGGTTCTTCCAGCTCCTCTGAGACTATGAGAGGAACCAAAATGGGATCAACAGTGGTATGAATGATCGTTTGATAAGATATTTTCATTGTCGATAAGGGAACTTTAGGTTCATGATGGGAAGGAAGAACCCAAGGGTCCGTTCTGTCGACAAGCATTGCAATAGACTTCCCTACACTAGTAGAACCTAAGTAATTAATCGGATCCAGAAAATTGAATGTGCCCATCAATGATGAATACATTCCAGCCCCTAAGCTCTCTGAAGAAGGTTTAACCTGATCAACCAATGGCATGGTGGACTCATTAGTTTCCATGTGGCCTTTCCAAGTAAAACTGAGTTGGTCTACCGAAACCAACTTCCCTTCATGTGAAAACACTACTACTCGAAGAACAGCTGATGTAATGGCAGAAATGGCATAAGTACAACTTCTCCCCAGGATCAAGTTATAATCCAAAGGTGCATCAATCACCTCTACCTCAATAGACACTGCCTTCCCTGCCAAATGTATTTCGAAAGATGGTAGGATACCATGTGGACGAAATTACCTTCCTTCAAAAGCAGTAAGTAGGGTGTTCAATGGAACTAGCTCTGGAGATCCAAGATCCTTCCAGCAAGACAAGGACATGACACATGTGGAAGTGCCCTCATTGAAAAATACCCTTCCAATGGTTTTTCTACCATGGATTACATCTATTGATAAGGCCACATGATACGGCAGGAGAATTTTGACATCAGACAAATTAAATTTCGACATGAGGCTCAATGAATCCATACTACCTAAGGCTACTAAGAGTGCATCTTGCTAGGCGGGACAACTCTATAACACCTCTAAAGCCGACATCGCGCAAGGGGTTTGGGATAAATATTCAACTACAGAGTAATTGGCTGCATCCCTAGCATTAGGATTGTGCAATGTTTTCTTGAAGACACCTTTTGGTATCTTGGGAATAGTTTCGACAGGTTTTTAAATTGTGAGAGGATTAGAAGTTTCACCTATAGACTTACCCTTCTCTAAAGCCTATGTCTCATAGTTCTTGTTCCTAGTCTCAAGTAATGTCTAGGATCGAACCATGTTGATATAATTTGGGTCAAGAGAATTTGGAGTGCCCCCTGCTACATTAGAAGCTGAAGCTGAATTCTGTCCTTGGGGAAAAGGATCCTTTAGGACAGTCGGTTGTTAACTTTTGAGCAGCTTCTGAACTTGGTCCATAAGGGGACATTCATGGGTCAAGTGATCTTCCTGGCACAACTTACATGGAAAATTTACCTTCTTCTTCTCTTTTTTGCCCCCATCAACATTGTTTGTGGGTTTTGGCTTGTTTTCATTTCCCTCACCTTTCTTCCCCTTTTTCTTTTTCCCACCGGGCTACTTATTTCCTTTTTGGGAGGATTGTGCAAAAACATTTGCATTCTGGGGTGATGGGGAAGCCTTTGTTTCCTCCACCGTAGAGTGTTTGGTGTATGACTCATGGAGCTATTTATCCAAAGACTCTATAGTGGGATATTTCACTGAACCAACCACACCATCGGCATGGGGTCTAGGCTTAGGTTTTTCGACACTATGTGTTGGTCTCAATGCATCAAGGATGATTTCATATAGAATCCCAGACTGAGAATATATCAAATCTAACTGCTAGGCCCTGAGGATAGCCTCTTCCTCATTAGTTACTCCCTAAGTGGATACGTCCTTAGATATATACGGCAATAAGGAATTAAGGAACCATTCTAGTAAAAACTGGGGAGGGATAGTGGCCTTAATGAGCCTATTCCACCTTCTCCACTCTTGGATGTGATCCGAAATATGAGTGGCTTTGTCCTGCCAAAAGATGGACAGTAAATATATCCTGACATCATACCGGATAGGAAGTTGGAAATGGTTAAGGAACACAATGGCTAAGTCCCAAAAACTACCAAACACAACAGAGGGCAGTTCAATGTACCCCTTTGTTGCGGCACTAGTAAGAGTTCTTTGGAACGGTGTCATCGTTCAGTGAGTTACAGGAGAACCACAAGTGAAAGATGGTGATATGAGCCCCTGTATCTTCACCAACTTTTCCTTAAAATTTTGGGATATCGGAGGGCAGCTTGGTAGGAACCACGGGGACTTTTCTTATTGAACCTCTCACATAGCACGTGCAATCATGGGATATTAAAAAATACCCTTAATTTTGATAGATATTGAACCAGACTCTTTTTGTTGAAACCCCCTCCCAATACCTAAAACCTTCCCCCCATCCCTTTTTATACCTCAACACTTATAAACCAACATACCCACCCACCTTAAACCTCTCATCCCCCCCAATACCTGCAATATATTGGTTCGATTTTGGACAATTTTGAAACCCATAATATGAACTAACATACTAGGATATTGGTCAATAAGTGAAGCCCCCATGGTAGGAACAGGTGACCATGAGGCATCATGTCTCACCAGGTCATTCATTATCTTTGAAAAATATGGCAAATTCAACGTTACCAGGAAAGGAAGCTTGGGCCTAACCGGAGCATGAAAAGTACCATCTTGGGAAGAAGAAGGACTTGTCCCCTGGTTCCCAAATGTAAAGGTGGGGTTTCCCCCAGCTATCGGTTGTGAAGTAGTCGGGCCACTTTGGAAAGGATTCCACCCATAAGCCAGTGGATTTTTTATATACGATGTAGTGTATGAGGTTCAGGCAGCCCCAGTTGAGACTGGAGTTTGGAAAACAGGAGCAGGTATCCCTCTGCTAAAAATCAAGAAAGGAGAGCTCATGAAAGGATCCAATACCAGCATTTGGAAACCTTGACCATAAGGGTTAGTGTTTTCGAACTGCACCCCTATATATGCAGGTGTTGGACCTACATATGGATCAGATGGGGGAATGTGCCCCCCATTCCAAGGAAAACCCTAAACAAAAGAAGAGGATCCGACAGGACCACTCTGAGCAGTGTGTGCAAAATAAGTTGAAGCAGAAGGTACACTAGGGATCCCATTGACCACCCCACCAAAAGTGCCTACTACATTTGTTGAAGCCAGTGATTAAACCACCCAAATAGCTGGAGTTAAAGGAGTAGTAGGTATATGTTGATGTATATGTAACTTCGGAATTTATTTACTTGTATTTCTTATGTATTGTAACCCGATGTTTATTCCGAGATGTATGTGTAATGTACTTGATTCATGTCATGCCCTGATGTTCCAATCGAGAAGATCTATAATGCAAACAAGTCATGAAGAGTCATTGTGGGTAACCCTCCTATTGTCTAAGGGTTAAAGTCCCCACAGTTCCGGGGCACTAGGGTTATTAGACTCTCCTAGAGAGGTCAGCCCTAGTAGGATTTTAGTCATGTTGGGATTAGTATAAATAGAGAGCTAGCCTCTCTATTTAGTACACAACTCATACACACCCAAGTGTACCGCATATTTGAGGAAGGAGAAGACACTGGGGCTAGATAGAAAGAAGGTTACTATTGTCGGGAGATCATATTATTGTTTTGGGGTTTTACTTTTGGTGTTGATTCTATCTCTGAGGAAGTTGCAGGGATTTCTCCATTTATGGTTTCCCTGAGGAAAAACACTATGTTCATTATCTCTTGTGTTTGATTGATGTGCTTGTTTTTCTCTCACTTAAAGATTGAAGCCCTAGTTCCCACAGCTGCACAGTGTTATACTAGCTTAATGTTAAAAATCTAACATGGTATCAGAGCTAACCTAAGAAGAAGACACTGTGCAACTGTGGGAACTAGGGCTTCCTACTTTGTGAATCTATCTCCATAGTTTTTCAGCAAAATAAGGTTGGAATAAATCCCCTCCTTAGGGCGCCTCTTTTTGTCGAAGCATAATCCAATTCTGAGGTTTTTCAGTTTTGGACCTGACACTACTACTAGAAATTAGGGCTTTTCATAAAAGAGGAATTTTTCAGTGAGCCCAGGCCTGAATTGATCTCCTCCCTAAAATCGAAGTTAGGGATCAATTTCAAAGCAATTGCTTAGACATAACTCTGAAAAAGCAAAGCCCTAATCTGCTTCTGAACCAGCACTGCAAAATTTCAGCTACAAATCCAGATCCGACATCTTGAACTGGTAAGATCTAAATCTTTTGTATTTCCATTTGAGGTTCTCAGTTAAGATGTCTCATCATACCAAGCTTGATGAAAATCTTGAGGGAGCTGATAACTTCCGAGCCTGGAAGTATAGGATCTCCCTAGTCCTGGAAGAGAATGAGTTGGACTCCTACATCAATGAGGAGGTTCCAGCTCCAGAAGGAGATGAGGCTAAGGCCTTACACAAGAAGAAGATGGTTATGGCAAAGAAAATCATTGATGATTCTATCAAGGATCATCTCATACCACAGGCATCCTCCCTAAAGAAACCTAAAGCTATGTTTGATTCCCTAACCAAATTGTTTTAATGGAAGAACATAAACCGGAAGATGACTCTGAGAAACCAACTGAAGAATGTGAAGATTCAGAATGCAAAAACCATCCAATATTACTTTACAAGAGTTTCTCAAATCAAAGAACAACTGGAAGCAGTAGATGAAGAAGTGGAAAATGATGAGATTGTAATGAGCACCTTGAATGGTCTCCCTAGATCATGGGACTCCTTTATTTAAGGGATATGTGCCAGAAAGAAGTTAGTCAAGTTCAGCAGACTATGGGAAGAATGCTCTCAAGAATAATCTAGGACGACAGCCAGAGAAAAGAAGATGGGAAGGGAAGATCAAGCTCTCACAGTACATTCCAAGAAAACCAAAAGAAGATCTCATCACTCCAGAGGTAAGCATTTTTCTAAAACTAACTCTAGAAAAGATTTCTCTAGAGGCAGATGTTATACTTGTGATGAAGTAGGACACTTTGCAAAAAATTGTCCTAAAAGACAAAATAAGAAAAAGGGCAACAAGAAAATACATCATTCTCATGCTGCAAAGGATGATGAACCATCCAAGAAAAAAACCAGATATCAAAGTGAAGACTCTTCAAGTGATGAATAATATGTCTTGATTTCTGCTCTCATGGGAAATATCACACATGGAAGCAATGATTGGCTTATAGATAGTGGGGCTTCCAAGAATATGACATGATTCAAATAATCCTTTGTGAAACTTTCAGAACATGAATCACGTGACAAGGTGAAGCTTGGAGATGACTACCAATATCCAATAAAAGGTAGTGGGGAATCTTCTTATAAACTAGACTCTGGAAATTCTATGAGGATGCAACATGTATTGTTTGTACCAGTACTCAAGAAGAACCTTCTCTCCATGTCTGCATTAGATGCAAAAGGCTTGAGGGTTGCATTCATAGATGGCCAAGTCATAATGTGGCCAAAGGGAAATACTATTAATGATGTAGTAGTGATTAGGGAACAAGAAGGAGGTCTATACAAATTGAAGGGCCATCCAAAACAAGCCTTGGTGCATGACATAGTAGAGCCATGGAAGACATGGATTTACTTCATGAAGAACAAATATGAAGTATTCATGAAGTTCAAGGAATTCAAATCCTTGATTGAGAATCACACAGACAAGAAGATCAATACCTTTCGATTAGATAATGGCGGAGAATTCACATCTGATGAATTCAAAGAGTTATGCAAAGACTCAGGGATTAAGAGGGACTTTTCCACTCCTTATAATCCACAACAGAATGGGATTGCAGAAAGGAAGAATAGAACTATCATGGAAGCTGCAAGAGAAATGCTTCATGATCAAGATATTCCTATGCATCTTTGGGCAGAAGCTGCTGGAACAACGGTGTATGTACAGAACCGTACTCCACATAGAGTACTCGAGAACAAGACTCCTGAAGAAGTATTCTCTGGCAAGAAACCAAAATTCAGCCATCTCAGAATATTCAGTTGTTTAGTGTATATACACATTCCAAAAGAAAAGAGAACAAAATTAGATCCTTCAAGAAAGAAGGGTATATTTGTGGGATACTCTGAAAGCTCGAAGGCTTACAGAATATATTTCCCAGGATACAAGAAGATTGACATCAGCAGGGATGTGACATTTGATGAAGACACATCTTACAACAATTCCAAAAAGAAACCTGCTGAACAACCTGAAGAAGAAGAAGCACCCAGAATTCATGATACAACCATGAATGAAGAAAGTCAAGAAGAAGATCGAGAGTTTGAAGAACCACAAAGACCTGTAGATCCACCTCCATAAAAGAATCCTCATAAGAGGAAACATTCTTGGGTACGAGAACTTATCCAAGGTGTGGAAAGATATGGTGCTCCAGAAGAGAATCACAGAGAAAGAAAAGGGACTAGATCCTGCTCCGAGTATGTAGCATTACTATGTGATTTCATTGATAAAGAACCTTCCAGTTATGAAGAAACGGTAGAACGAAAATAATGGAAGGATGCTATGATCGAATAATATCAATTGATCATGAAGAATGATGTTTGGGATGTTGTCCCAAGACCAGAAGGGAAGTCAGTTGTAACTTCCAAATGGATATACAAGATCAAGCATGCTGCAGACAATATCATAGAGAAATATAAAGAAAGATTTGTTGCTTGGGGTTTCTCACAGAAAGAAGGAATAGATTATGAAGAAACCTTTTCACCTGTAGCCAGATACACTTCCATCATATTAGTACTTGCCCTAGCTGCAGTGATGAAATGGAAGATACACCAAATGGATGTCAAGACTGCTTTCTTGAATGGTGTAGTGGAAGAGGAAGTGTATGTAGAACAACCACTTGGTTTTGAGACACATGACAAAGAGTCTCATGTATGCAGATTAAAGAAAGCCCTGTACAATTTGAAACAGGCACCCAGGACTTGGTATTGTAGAATTGACAGCTTTCTATCCAGTTTGGGCTTTACCAAGAGTAAATCAGATTCCAACCTTTACTACAAGGTTGAAGATGGCAACCCAGTGATGCTCCTACTATATGTAGATGATCTGTTTGTGACAGGTATGGATGGGTTGATTGCAGATACAAAGAAAAATCTTGATGTCAAGTTTGAAATGAAGGACGTGGGTATGATGCATTATTTTCTAGGTATGGAGGTGTGGCAGAGTGTAGATGGAATCTCCCTTGGACAAGGGAAGTATGTAGTAGAGATCCTGAAAAGGTTTGGGATGATGGAATGCAAGGCTATGGCCACACCTATGGCATCGAACCTGAATCTATTGAGCGATGCTTCATCAGAGTCAGTTGATGTTACGATGTAT
This sequence comes from Pseudotsuga menziesii, assembly GCA_001517045.1. Taxonomy (NCBI): domain Eukaryota; kingdom Viridiplantae; phylum Streptophyta; class Pinopsida; order Pinales; family Pinaceae; genus Pseudotsuga; species Pseudotsuga menziesii. Next base: position 541,834 of record LPNX011202082.1, on the reverse strand, counting down.
CGTCAGATGATTGGGTCCTTGATGTACCTGACGAACACTAGACCAAATATTTGCTTTGTTGTGAACACCTTTAGCTAGTTCTTGATAGATTCGAGACATGTTCACTTGATTGCTTCAAATCATATTATGAGATACCTGAGAGGTACGGTTGATTATGGGATCAAGTACGATACGAATCAAAAGATTAACCTAGAGGGTTATGTTGATTTAGATTGGGCAGGAAGTGCCATTGATAGGAAGAGCACTTCAGGATGTTGCTTCAGTATGGGATCAAGTGTGATATCTTGGTTTAGTAGGAACAAATCCTATGTGGCACTGAGTACAGCTGAAGTAGAGTATGTCACAGCTTGTTCAGCTAGTTGTGAGGCAGTATGGCTCAGGAAGCTATTGTCTAATTTATTTAATCTCCAGCTGGATGCTACTTATATACACTGTGACAACCAGAGTTGTGTGAAGTTGTCACAGAACCTAGTGTTCCATGACAAGTCAAAGCATATCGAGATCAAGTATCACTATATCATGGATATGGTGCAGAGGAGAGCAGTGAAGCTCCAGTATATTGCGACAAATGATCAGATAGCTGATGTGTTGATGAAGTGATTGGCCAGAGTGAAGTTTGATTACTTCAGGGAGAAGCTTGGTGTTCTCCAAATCAAGGTCCCTTCCAAGGATAAGTGACGATTTTGGAAGCCATTCTAATGAGCAGGTCAGATGTAAGGGATGAACCATTTTGTCATGGTGAGAGGATTGGTTCCTTCCATGTCAAATATGAGTGCTGAACCATTCTGATATGACTGTAGGATTGGTTCCTACATGATCAAATATAAGGGCTATTGCCATTCTTGGAATGGAGCTTCCTGGTGAGTTACCAGGAATACTTGGTCTTGGACTGAGGGCCTTTCTGAGACGATTGTAAGATGTAGTCTTACATGATCAGATGTGAGCGTATGGCCATTCTGATGTGATTGAGGGATGTGTTCCCACTTGATCAAATATAAGGGTTGTTGCCTTTCTGACGAGTAGGTCAGATGTGAGTATCAGCCATTCTGATGTAGGATTAGTTCCTACACAGATGTAAGGGCTACCGCCTTTCTGATGAGGAGGTCAGATGTGAGTGCTAGCCATTCTAATGTAAGATGAGATCCTACATAGATGTAAGGGCTACCGCCTTTCTGATGAGTAGGTCAAATGTGAGTGCTAGCCATTCTGATGTGACTATAGGATGAGGTCTTACATGATCAGATGTAAGGGTTACCGCCTTTCTGGCGAGGAGGTCAGATGTGAGTGCCAGCCATTTTGATGAGTAGGTTAGATTTAAGGGCTACTGCCATTCTCTAAATGGAGGCACCTGGTCAGTTACTAGGAACCCTTAGTATAGGACTGAGTGCCTTTCTAATGAGTCAAGGTCAGATGTAAGTGTTGTGCCTTTCTGACAAGCAAGGTCAGATGTGAGTGCTGGCCATTCTGATGAGTAGGTCAGATGTAAGGGCTACCAAAGACCTATAAGGAGGTAGGCCTACACCCAGCATGAAAAAGGGTTGGCTCTGTAGAACTTCCTGTGACAAGAAGAATCATGAGATAGCACATATGATGATGACCCAGTGATGATTCAGATCGAGCTATGATCCAGATCCAGTTATGATGTCTTTGAGATGATCTAGATCGAGTGATGATTCAGATCTAGCAGTGATGATCCAGATCTAGTGATGATGACCCAGTGGTGATCCAAATCGAGTGATGATCCAGATCCAGTGATGGTGATCCAGATCCAGTGATGATCCAGATGCAGTGATGGTGATCTAGATCGAGTGATGATCCAGATCCAGTGATGATGATCCAATGATGATCCAGATCAAGTATGATCCAGATCTAGATGAACATGACTTGAATATGAAGATGATGAGAACTTGATGATGACCCAAATGATACAAAGAAGAAGACTTGTGCTAAAAATTGTGTCAAGAGAATACCTTCCTAGTTAAGAGGGAGTGTTGATGTATATGTAACTTCAAAATGTATTCACTAGTATTTATTATGTATTGTAACCCGATCTTTATTCCAGGATGTATTTGTAATGTACTTGAGTCATGTCATGCCCTGATGTTTTGATCAGGAAGATCTATAATGTAAACAAGTCATGTCAAGTCATTGTGGGTAACCCTCCTATTGTCTAAGGGTTAAAGTCCTCGTAGTTCTGAGGCACTAGGGTTATTAGACTCTCCTATAGAGGTCGACCCTAGTAGGGTTTTTTTTCATGTCAGGATTAGTATAAATAGAGAGCTAGCCTCTCTATTTAGTACACAACTCATACACACTCAAGTGTAGCGCATAGTTGAGGAAGGAGAAGACACAGGGGCTAGATAGAAAGAAGGTTACTGCTGTCGGGAGATCATCTTACTATTTTGGGGTTTTACTTTTGGTGTTGATTCTATCTCTAAGGAAGTTGTGGGGTTTTCTCCATTTATGGTTTCCCCGAGGAAAAACACTCTGTTCATTGTCTCTTGTGTTGGACTGTTGTGCTTGTTGTTCTCTCAGTTAAAGATCCTAATGTTATACTAGCTTAATCTTAAAAATATAATAGTATATTTTTTCTAGGGGCACCAACCGGGGGAGGTGGCACCCCTTCAGACGGAGCAGCTGAGGTGGACGTAGAAGGACTTTCTCCTGCACTAGACATTAGTCATCCCACAAGAACACCAATCACAGGTGAATTGAAAGGACAAACCTGGATGATCACTGGACCGTTTAGGTCAATAAGAGGTGAATTAAAGTATCTTGTAAACTCGTCATCATGCAAGTCTTCTATCTCTACTATGGTTTTATCAACTTGGTTTGTCCTAAGTTTCGGTTCACCCAGAACTTCACTAATTCCTACCGGTTCGAAAGAACCATCTATGTCTAATCTCCGCCTTTGAGGAGGCGGTGGAGGTTCCACTGTAACAAGTGGAGGAAGGTTTTGCAACCTTCTTGACCTTCTAAGAGGTAGGTCCTCCATGATTGAAAATTTGACTCTTCACACCCTAAGGGAAACTAAACACAAACAAACCACAGAGAAATCACTACAAAATTTCCTAAACTCACAACAAACAAAAGGGGTATAAGATATGATTTCAAGAAGAAAGCTGAGAGACAGTTACTTGGCGTCCTTGAATATGTTCTTAGGCACAAGCGCAAGAATCACCGACCACCCTCCCACACTTTCTGCAAGAGTTACCTTCCAAGCCCGTCCAAGGTCAACCATAAATAGCCTTTCGGTGTACCTGTGTATGAACCCTAAATGTCAAAGAGACTAAAGGCTACCTCAACTATATTGATAGACCCAGGGGACAATCGCAAGCCTGGTTTGTATCCATGGGCAGGGTAACAAAACCTAAAACCCTGTCTAAGATAGAATCCCCAGATGCGCAAAAACCTTGGTCTATGCTTTGACAAGGAATCGGAGGGTTATCTCCTCAGTCCAAGCCTCCATGCAGCCTCATGCTTAACTCCTGTATGAGAGGAGCTTCCTAGATACAATCGACATAGAAAAGGGTTTACTTATTGATTGGCCAACTACGTCTGAATTTAAGCACTTGTGGAGAGTTTAAACTTCTTATCCCACAAGTATATCCTAAGTTGGTTGGTGTATGACCCTATAAAATAAAACTTACTAATAAATTTAAATTATATCGTTCATTTTAAGGGTTGTTCTTAGTCAGAAGGTAAATGGCATGAAAGACTGTGATATGATGGACTCGATAAGAAAAATAAAAATGGTGTATAAAGCAAATTGCAACTATGTAACCAAATTTCTTTTCTTTTCTTTTGTCAATGTAAGCAAATTGCAACTACATAACCAAATTTCTTTTCTTTTCTTTTGTCAATGTAGAATCCTTGTTCGTTGTAGCAAGCAGAAACCCAGGATGTTGTAGCATCCTTGCTATTGTAGCAGGAAGAGCCCTAGGGTGTTGTAGCATCCTTATCTATTGTAGCAGGCAAAAACCTAGGGTGTTTTTGCATCCTTTCTGTAGCAGCAAATAAAGAAACTTTGTAGATTCATCTTTTTAATGAGTTTGAATTGGTGGTTTTCTCTTTGAATTTTCCATGATAAAATTTGTGTCTTAACCTATTTGATTCATTGTGTGTTTTGTTATTTTAAAAAGGGAATAATACAATATTGATTCTCCCCCCTCTCAGTATTGTGGAATAATCCAAGAGCAGCAGTGGTTGGAAAATAAGAGAAGGGCTTATACAAACTAAAGGGACAACCTGAACAAGCATTGGTTCATGATTCAATAGAACCAAGTCAACTGTGGCACTAAAGGCTTGCACATGTACACTACATATTGCAAGCAAACAAGTCTTGAGACTTCCATAAATCTAGGCAAAGCATGAAGGAATTTGCAAAGGATTTGCACAAGGAAAGAATGCAAAGAAGACATTTCCTAGCAATGAAAGTAAAGATAAAGGAATACTAGAGATAGTGCACTCATATGTGTGTGGGCCCATGTCTTCCAACTCATTAAGCGAGTATGTGTACTTTGTTTCCTTTATTAATTATTTCTCACATAATACTTGGATATATTTCTTGAAAAGGAAAAATGAAGTATTCAATAAGTTCAAGGAAAACAAATCCTTGGTCAAGAACCACACCGAAAGGAAGATCAAGACTCTGTGGTAGATAATGGCGTAGAATTCACCTTGAAAGATTTCAAGGAAATCTGCAGAGAGTTTGGGATTAAGAGGGAGTTAAGCACTCCATGCAATCCTCAGTAGAATGGAATTGCGGAATGAAAGAACCAAACCATAATGGAAGCAGCGAAAGAAATGCTACATCACCAGGATATTCCAATGCACCTTTGGGCGGAAGCAGCAAGGACATTTGTGTATGTACATAACCATACTCCTCATTGAATACTTGACAATAAGACTCTTGAAGAGGAATTCTAAGGAGAGAAACCAGAATTCATCCATCTCAGAATATTTGCTTACCCAATGTACATCCATATCCCAAAGGAGAACAGGACCAAGCTCAATCCTTCTAGGAGGAAGGGTATATTCATAGGATACAATGATACATCAAAGGTTGACCAAATATACTTCCCAAGATTCAAGAATATCGACATTAGTATAGATGTAAGATTTGATGAAGACTTAGCATACTCTAGATCTTGGAGGATACCTATTGAAGAGTTCAAGGAACCTGAAGGGACAAGAATCTGAGGTATGAAAATTGTAGAAGCAATTCTAGAAGACCATGAATATCATGACATGGAAGAACCACAAGATCCTATAGAGACACTTCACGAGAATGAATCCCACAAGAGGAAACCAGCATGGGCGCAGGATCTCATACAAGGAAAGTATGCAGTGGAGATTCTAAAGACATTAAGAATGCTCGACTGCAAGGAGATAGTCACACCTATGGAATTGAACTTGAAGCTTCTGTGTGATGCTTCATTGGAGTCAGTTGATGCCATGATGTATCCTTAGATGATCGAATATTTAATGTACTTAAAAAATATGAGACCAAACACATGCTTTGTTGTGAACACCCTGATCCAATTCTTGAAGGATCCAAGACATGTTCACCTGGTTGCTGCAAATCATGTATTGAGGTACCTAAATGGTACAATGGATTATGGGATCAATTATGATGAGTCAATTTTGTTTATTCATATTGGGAAAGTGTTTTACGAAAGTTCTATAATCTATGTAGGCAGCAGACTATTTCCCTAGTCCAAATGGTTTGGATCTAGAATAAAGGAATCACAACAATGTATCCTCTCCCTAGACTATTAAAACACTTGAATTCCATGCTTTCTTACCTCACAATAAAAGTGACCATTGTCTTCTAGATTCCTTCACAATAAATTATACCTACAAAATAATGATCAAGACAAGACACAAGAGGTGAAAGCAATAAGATAATTTAACATTAAATGCTAACAATCAAGTAGGAAAGCAATGAATAACTCACGTTAACACAAAATATTCATGGGAAAGGGAAACACGTATTTATTAATAGAAAAGAAGAACAAAACTACAACCAAGCTTTGATGTTGAGAAGACATCCCTATGAACACCTCGTCTCTATGACTCACCTAGCTCCAATGCATCAACGAGTCTATCATTGTTTGGCTAGGATTTTGGTACTCTCTTCTTTATTTCTTAACCATGATGGGTAAGGGTGTATTTAAAGGCCAAACGGCATAAGGTAGGTTGAATATTTTATAGATAATGTAAAGGAATCATTCCATGGATAGGGGAATTTGAGTTCCACCTGTCCATATTCTTTGGGATGAGGCTCCAAGGGGGTTTCTTTAAGAAACTCCTTGAGATCCTCTTCTTTTCATTTTTTGGAGGAGCACCACACTTTGTACAAGGGAAAGAGGCGTTGCTGAGGGTTATCATTGGTTGTATGAAGGAAACAATTGGTAGCACTGTAGAGTATAAGTGTGCAAGTTATGTTACCAACCTGGTACCACCTCTCTTCATTGAACAAGGTGCGGTGGTGGCTCAAAACATGGAAAAATGCAAGGGGGAGAATATTCCTTCTTTCACTTCTCTCATTCAAACTTTGAGTTAATGGAGAAGAGAGTGAGATACATATCTCATGATCAGGATGGTGATGATATTTAGGTGTAACAAAATTCTGCCCAAAGTATGAGGCGAGAGGGAAATGATAGGAAAAATACTTTGATAGAATAGGTTATGAATTCAAGGAAAGGGTTCAATGATCAGAATATGCCAGCAATCAAGATCATTTTGTATCACTTTACACTTTGATACATGTCCCAAAATACTCACAACATGGATTCCAACCAATACAACAGAGATCCATGTGAGATACAAAAGTCATGGCTACTAAAATACAGCGTATATCCATGCAAGAGAGACTCAAATTTAGACATAGATACCAGACATCCAATGTAGATCTATGTCACACTAACGCAAATATGAGCATAGACACGGTGTTGCAGCTGCAACCTTTTTCCCAAATTTCTAAAAAAATTTGGACCCTCCTTTTGATTTTATCTAGCCCAAGTTTGTTTAATCTTTTTAAACCTTTCCTGGAAGTCCATTTTTCTCCATTTGAGAAGTTGATTGTCGAAAGCTTAGTCAATTATTTTTTGCCGCTATTTCGGGGGTCGAATGATCTAATACTGTCATTATTTTTGCCGACACCGTGGAAACCGTGAAGTCTTAGTTTTATTTGAACTCTTAACTCTAATTTGTTTTCAATGAATTTTCACTGTCGAAAGTTTAGTAAGGTTTGAATTGAGGCATTAGTCCTCTGTGCCACCGATGGAAAGTCATGTTTTTCGCTGAAGAGCTTTTATCTCCTTTGTGTATTTTTCAAAAAACTTTACTTTTTGACTTTCGGTGTTTTTGTTTTATCAGCGGTCGGAGTTTTAGTCTTTAACGACGTCGCCATTTCGGAGGCCTTGTTGATTGTCTCGCCGACACTGCGGAGTATTTTTGCATCTCGAGGTTCTGATGAGTTATTCATTAGTTGCTCCGATCGTCGATGATTTTATATTGTCACAGAAGCCATAGTCAATCCATCTCCCGCCATTGTGGCTGCGTATTACACTACCCCGCTGATGCATTAGTCCTTCTGCTCACCGATGCCGACCTTTAGCACTTAGCGATTTTGATCATAGACAGTTTTGTGATTCGGAAGCCATAGTTGGTCTGTCTTCTGCTATTGCGGCCTTTTAGCTCTTATCTTTACCGATTGCATGGTTTTATTGTTTTAACTTTCTGTTTTTCTTTGTGCTATCAAAAGGATTTTTTACTATTGATCGGAGGGCTAGCCTTTTTTGTTGACGACATGGCGACAGCGTTGAGCTCACCTTTGCCCATAATTTAGTCCTTAGTGGTTATGATCTCTGACGCTGATGTTTTCTATTGCTGCGGAACCCTTAGTCCAAATGACTTCCATTGTTGCAGCTGCTTTGTGAACTATCATCCCAATGTTAGTGTTTCTAATCACCGATACTTAATCATTACAGCTTCCGATCGTCAATGGTTTTCATTTGATCACGGAAGCTGTAGTTTGTCTGCTTTTTGCCGTTGCGACAGCGTAGTGAACTAACCTGCCAATATATAGTGCTTCCTTCCACCGATGTGAGTTTCCCACCTGATGCTTAGTGTTCAAAACTGTCGATAGATTCTTCCTGTTGTTTTCATGGGCAATGGAGGTTTCTGTTTTTGGTCAAGTTAGGGATCTCATGATGAGAACGTAGTACAGGGCCTCACTTTTTGATGGTTAGTTTTATTGATAGTGTGGTTTACATTTTGATTGAAAATCTAGATGATCTTGAATGCAGTCCGGATTAATGATGAGTTTTTCATTTTAACTGCAGGCAGATTTAGAGGATTTTTCAGAACCAGCTTGGGGATTGCTACTGCAAAGAAGATATGTCCAGAATACAAAGCAAAAGAAAGGAGGAAACAATGATGTAATGTTCCAAGTCTGGTGTACAGACCTGAAAACTCTCCAATTCTATTAATTGTATTAAAATTTCTGAACTTGAAATAGTTTACACAATGACTTCTCTGACTGGGAAAATAAGGGGTTTATTCTGGGAAATTTTGCAGACAAAAGGAGTGAGCAGTGGGCAGAAACCAAAGAAAATCAGAAATTGAATTTCCTCTCCCCTAACACATTTATATCTGGTGCCATTTAGGGTTCAGAATCTACACTGCGGAAACGTACTACCACGCTTCTGGGCAGCCAAACCGTGCAACTAAGGAGAGTAGTTCGGTCTGTTTCAACCAGGGGATTCTGGAAACTTGCAGAGGTTTATTCCAGCATTAATATAACATAAATAAAGGATTTATACATTCCATTTATGTTTTGGAAAGTTCTAATAAGTTTCGGGTGAATTTGGGATTTTTGGCAGTTTTGGCCAAGGAGAACCCTGCACAGAGGAGGATGCAAAAGGGTGGTATGACCCAAAAAAAAAATGGTTTTGGAGATTTATATGGAAATTTAGGCCTGTTACTGACCTACAGGAACTAACAGAGCTCCGTTTGAGTTTACAGAACCTATTTTGCATCAATTTCAGTAAAACTAGTTATTAAAAACTAGTAATCTAGCTAGGGTCTTTAAAATGCTAATAAATCATCTTAAATTCAATTCTGTGAAACCTGAGATTTATAAAAGAGATAATTATGAACTCTCTGAACATGAATATTTATTTGAATCCCTTCCCCATTATTAAATATTCATTACATCACACATATTCACTCAATTCCCCCATACACTGATAAAATAGAGTCTTTTAATGGAACTAAGATAATATCCTTCAGGGTCTGAGATATATCGACCTGATAAATGTAATGTTCAGAATATATTGACAGTACATAACAGAAATAAAATTATTGACTGACCATTACAAAGAGGCTTTCAAAATAAAGGGGCAGGAGGCCCAAAACATGACCGGCAAAAGAGGCTGTGAGCATAGGTGAAGCATGGGATTCACTGTATCTCGACCTGAACGTGTTGGAGGCTGAAAATAACTCTGTTTATACTTCAATGGCTGCAATATAGCGCTCCATACCTGCAATAGAAGAGAAGGGGATGGAAGGAGAGGGGAATGGAAGGCTGGGGCTCATCTCCCAGTAGTCTGAGGCACAACACTCAGAAGTAATGCTCACATAAGCATTCAGCAATCAAATAATCAACCAAACTGAAGCAATGGGTTTGAATTTATCTTTTATAGACTTATGGATGACCTGCTTAGTAAGTTGAGGCCAATGGTGACCTATGAGAGAAAGTCAACCCCATGGATGACCTAACCCTAGCCACAAAAGCGCCCCCTTTGGGAAATTAGGCAAGTAGGACCATGTGGAATTGTTTCTAATTCCAAATAATCCTTCACAATTAGAAACTGCACCCTCCCTTAGTCAAAAGATGCCTCTTTTGAGTTATGACAACTTTATGCTTTTCTTGGCTCATAAGGAAACTCTTTCTTTCCTTAAAAAAACTTTCCTGCTTTTACCTCTTTCTGCTTTTTCTGCTTTTAGGAAAATTCCCTTTATTCTCTTTCTTGATTTTGTCATGGACTTTCTTTTTTTTCCAAGGAAATTTGACTAGCTTTCCCCAATGCACCCTCCTGACATGGAAGCCTTAATTCCACATCATTATTGTGCATAATAAATAAAATTGCTGAAATAAAATTAAATACATGCCTTAGAACAATTATTTAGGAAAAATTTATCCTAGGAGGAATAATTAATAACAACTTGAGCCCCTAGGAACTTAGCATGGTCAACACTTTTAATGGTCAATTTGAGGGAACATGACAGTCCTCCCCTCCCAAATCTGATTGTCCTCAAGAAGAAGAACCATGAAGTGTTGCAAATTTTTCCACCATGTTTTTGCTGCACCACTCTGATCATAGCCATTTTTTTATACCACTTCCTTTAGCAAAATTTCCAAACCAGTTAAAGTAACTAAGCATAATTCCTGGATCCCACTGCCTCATCTGCAAGGACCCAAAATTTTTTGCTACCTTTTGAACTCTATCATTCCTAAGAATGCCTGGATCCCATGGTTTTATCTGCCTCCTTCCACCCATCAATAAAAACAATAGAATTTTGTCATTGTAGAGGAGGAAAATGAGGTTATGAAAATCATACCACCATACTGGGAGCTCATCTCTCCCCATGCCAAACTGAACATTTTTTAAACTCTCCCACCAATCATGGAATTCCTTAATGCGGGACCAAATCATCTTGAGCCTCTCTAAAGTATGAAAATCCATGTGTAAGCTAGCATTGGAACTTAGGCCACTGTTATTATGAGTGCACAGGAGGTTATCCCATGTCCCTCCATGCATACTGAAAGCATCATATAGCAACCATACATGCTGATTCCATTGTTCATACAATTTCTTTGATGTGTCCAATGTCTCTCCATTGATGCAAGCAAGATTTTTACCCTCCAGTGCACACATCTCAATCATGTGTCTAGCCACCCAATCAATGGATGGACAAGATTTCATGCTAAATGATTCAGGTGGGAATAATTCAGCCACTACTAATGCACTTTTCACACCACATGGTTTGACCATTAATACCTCAACTAGAAGAGTGAAAATATCAAGCTCCTCTTGTGGCATCAATAGAAAAAATCCTTTCACCCAATTTTCATCCCCACATGATGTAGCTGAAATAGAAGTGTGGGGTGAAGAATTGTGAGCCAAATCCCTACAATTCTCATCAATCAAGATAATGGATCCACACATTCCTCCATTAGTTTTCTGAGTGACAGTGTGATCATGTGCCTCCTCCAAAATTGTACAACATTTTCCTAGAGGCAACTCATAATCTTTTAGGAACCATGCAAGTGCTTGATCTTCATATTGCTCGACCTTAAAATTCTCAAGCACATGCAAATCGGAATGCACCTCATGTGCATGTATATGGGAGGTATATAATAGCTACAAAATAAGTCTTTGTTGCTGTTCACATGTCAAGACAATGTCAGTCACAACAAAAGAATTATTGCAGAAATAAAAAAATTTCCCTCCCAAGGTCTTCATTCCAAATATGTCTCTATGGAACTCAACAGGTGCTCTCCTCTTCATCCAATGGCTCAACTCTCTGCCATTGATCCAAGAGTGCAAAAATCCATCAATTGACCCACACATTGAAAGTATGTGTAGATTTGATGCCTTCTTTTCAAAAGTGGCTGCACACACATGCCCTTTCTGCTGCTTGTAAATTATAGAAAAATCAGCAATATTAAAAACAATTTTCTTGCAACAAGACATAAAAATTTTACCTTCCATATTTTCCTCTTCTATGATTCCTCTATCCAACCATCCAGTGGATGAATTAGAGATATTTATTGCTGATTTATATGATCTATAATGATCCATATCTTCTGCAATAGGATCTATCTCCCCTGGGGACAAATCATGATCCCCTTGTTGTGCATGTGACACAAACCAGAAAAAAATCTTCACCCATTGTTCATTCACCACTGGTGTTTCTGAATATATGACATGTGGGAAAGAACTATGAACCTTCTTTGCCTATTTGCAACCTTCAGTAATCATACTTATGGCTGCAACTATTTCATTATTGGCTGGCCCAAATTGGGTGCTCTCATCCCACCCTTCCATGGGAGAGTGTCTATCTTCAAGGAACAACTCACGTTTGCTTGGAAGGAAATCAAGTGCTTGGTTCTCATAAAACTGTTCTGCACACTCTTTAAGCACATACTAAATAGAATTCTCCTCATGTTCCACCCAATCATGAGGTTCCTCCATGCCATTTACCCAAAAGGGATGACTCTCAGGAAAGATTGAGGATTCAGTCAATTCTTTCCACTCTTGTTGGAATTGTTCTATCTTCAATTGTGATTCTAAGAGGGCACTTTGAGTGTATCTCAAAGAATCTTGGGTGGCCAGCAAATCACCTTTGAGCTAGTAGTTCTCTTCTTCATATATGCAAATACGTTCTTCATTATGTAGTGATGCTTCCCGCAATAACTCAACAAGATCAAACATGTCATTTTTATCTGAAAGCAATTGTGAGAAATTACCTTTGATTGTGGACATTGCTTTATGGATATTCTCCATGGCTTCAAAGGAAGATTGGTCTTCCATTAAAGAAGCTTCCCAACACATCTTTGACAATGAAGCATGAGTGTCATGGAGAATTTTTAGGGCCTCTTGGATCTTCTGTTCATCCATCTTCAATGAACCTGCAAGAAGATGAGGTTCTTGTAGATGTTCCTCCTCTTCATTTTCCATCTCCGGATCAATTTCATGCAGTGCACTCGAGATTTTGAAATCTGATCCATATGTTGTTTCTGCAATATATTCATATTTTAAGTCCTCAACAACATAATTTGGGATGCAA
>LPNX011202082.1:340720-528652 GCA_001517045.1 Pseudotsuga menziesii | reverse complement strand
TCATCAATCTGCCCCATATCTTCTGCACTTATCTTGAAATCAGCCACAAAGAAATTTGGATTCATCTCACCTTCCACGTTACCACCAACTAGATGTTGGGCTATTGGATATTTAGTTGTGCATGGATCTTCTTCATCTCCTTCTGATGGAGGATTTGGTGATTCATCACCCTCATGGATGCTGTAAATACGCTGATCTCTCTTTCGGAAAAACCCAAATAATTTCTCAAAGAAATCATGTGCAGATGACTCTAATAAATCTTCACTTTTGGTCCTCTTTTCTATTCCTTTACTTTGAGAAGTGGAACAACTTAGTTCCTTTCTTGATGGATTATTGGTATTCAAAGAACCTACATGTGTTAATGTTTTTGAAAACATAGACTCTCTATATTTATTTCCTTCATGCTAAGAGACACTCCTACTCCCTTTTCCATGTTTGCTTGCCAACTGCTTGGCAAGGAATTCTCTAGTCTCTTGATTTGTCTGAATGATGCTTTGGGATACATATTTCATCCCTTTCAACGTTCTTTGCATCAAAATTCTTAAATCTTCTTGATCATCCATTTTTGAATTCTCTTCTTCATACAACTCAAATTCTAAATCTCCCATGAATGGAACTAATTCCACAACTGCAACTTGAAGATATTACTGAGCTACTTTTCCACTGAGAGTTACTTTCCAGAGGATAAGACAAGGAAAGTTCTCTGATACCACTGTAATGTTCCAAGTCTAGTGTACAGACCTGAAAACTCTCCAATTCTATTAATTGTATTAAAAATTCTGAACTTGAAATAGTTTACACAATGACTTCTCTGACTGGGAAAATAAGGGGTTTATTCTGGGAAATTTTGCAGACAAAAGGAGTGAGCAGCAGGCAGAAACCAAAGACAATAAGACATTGAATTTCCTCTCCCCTAACACATTTAGATCTGTTACCATTTAGGGTTCAGAATCCACACTGCGGAAACGTACTACCACGCTTCTGGGCAGCCAAACCGTGCAACTAAGGAGAGTAGTTCGGTCTGTTTCAACCAGGGGATTCTGGAAACTTGCAGAGGTTTATTCCAGCATTAATATAACATAAATAAATGATTTATACAGTTTATTGATGTTCTGGAAAGTTCTAATAAGTTTCGGGTGAATTTGGGATTTTTGGCAGTTTTGGCCAAGGAGAACCCTGCGCAGAGGAGGATGCAAAAGGGTGGTATGACCCCAAAAAAAATGGTTTTGGAGATTTATATGGAAATTTAGGCATGTTACTGACCTACAGGAACTGACAGAGCTCAGTTTGAGTTTACAGAACCTATTTTGCATCAATTTCAGTAAAACTAGTTATTAAAAACTAGTAATCTAGCTAGGGTCTTAAAAAGGCTAATAAATCATCTTAAATTCAATTCTGTGAAACCTGAGATTTATAGCAGAGATAATTATGAACTCTCTGAACATGAATATTTATTTTAATCCCTTCCCCATTATTAAATATTCATTACATCACACATATTCACTCAATTCCCCCATACACTGATAAAATAGAGTCTTTTAATGGAACTGAGATAATATCCTTCAGGGTATGAGATATATCGACCTGATAAAAGTAATGTTCAGAATATATTGACAGTACATAACAGAAATAACATTTTTGACTGACCATTACAAAGAGGCTTTCAAAATAAAGGGGCAGGAGGCCCAAAACATGACCGGCAAAAGAGGCTGTGAGCATAGGTGAAGCATGGGCTTCACTGTATCTCGACCTGAACGTGTTGGAGGCTGAAAATAACTCTGATCATAATTCAATGGCTTCAATATAGCGCTCCATACCTGCAATAGAAGAGAAGGGGATGGAAGGAGAGGGGAATGGAAGGCTGGGGCTCATCTCCCAGTAGTCTGAGGCACAACACTCAAAAGTAATGCTCACATAAGCATTCAGCAATCAAATAATCAACCAAACTGAAGCAATGGGTTTGAATTTATATTTTATAGACTTATGGATGACCTGCTTAGTAAGTTGAGGCCAATGGTGACCTGTGAGAGCAAGTCAACCCCATGGATGACCTAACCCTAGCCACAAAAGCGCCCCCTTTGGAAAATTAGGCAAGTAGGACCATGTGGAATTGTTTCTAATTCCAAATAATCCTTCACAATTATAAACTGCACCCTCCCTTAGTCAAAAGATGCCTCTTTTGAGTTATGACAACTTTATGCTTTTCTTGGCTCATAAGGAAACTCTTTCTTTCCTTAAAAAAACTTTCTTGTTTTTACCTCTTTCTGCTTTTTCTACTTTTAGGAAACTTCCCTTTATTCTCTTTCTTGCTTTTGTCATGGACTTTCTTATTTTTTCCAAGGAAAGTTGACTAGCTTTCCCCAATGCACCCTCCTGACATGGAAGCCTTAATTCCACATCATTATTGTGCATAATAAATAAAATTGCTGAAATAAAATTAAATACATGCCTTAGAACAATTATTTAGGAAAAATTTATCCTAGGAGGAATAATTAATAACAACTTGAGCCCCTAGGAACTTAGCATGGTCAACACTTTTAATGGTCAATTTGAGGGAACATGACAAATGAAGAAGCAGGGATAAATAAAGAGAAGAATAAAGTGAGGGTCATAGATCTCAATAGATCAATAGCAGTAGAGGCCCAAGCTTGGGAAAAGTTCATCAGTTACCAAGTTGGTCCCTTTTTATAAAAGTGCTCTTAAATCTTAATATGAAATGTAACGTATTGTATAAATCATGAGCACTCACTAAAAGACAAAATTGTGGGATTAAACGGTTGGGGGAGCCCAAAGGTCACCAGGGGGGTAGCCCAAAAGTTTTGCTTTTTTGTATAAATATAGAAGATTTAGATGTAATGGAGGACTTTTTCCCAGATAGATTTGTGAGAGTATGTTGTAAGAAGAGCTATTTCCTTTTGCAATAAATAAATTAGAAGTTTCCTGTTGGAGAAATCTTGGTGGAAGGTTTCAAATGCTATGCTATGGATTTGTTGAATGTGAACTATTTCGTTTTCAGCTGTTGTCCATTAACTGTGAGATCGTTCTAACTCTTTGAACCTATGTTCTTGTTATGAATGTGCTATAGTTTATTCTATGAAATTTCCACTATGAGTAATGAAGGCTTTTCATAAACAATGAGCTATCTTGTTTTTCATATATCTATTAATGTTCATGTGTTTTGAATTAAATAACAGCTATCTGTGATTTTTCTTAATGCATGCGCAGAAATACATTACTAATTGATAAATGATAATCTTGCTCCCTAGGGATAGGTTATATAGTTAGATTTATTTTCTTGTTGTGTGTGATTTAGATGTGAGTGAGTTAAGACGAGAGGTAAGAACCTGCAGATCACATTGTGACCGCTTCTCATATTCTCTATCAATATACATTCTTAGATAGGCACTTGCATATCATACTTAAATTCAAAAAAACTAAAATATACATAGTGGACCGGGTCGTAACCGGTAAAACCTTTTATTTTTTTACTTGACCTACAGTAGCCGCACCGTAAACCGGACAGATTCCCCATACCAAATAGTAACAGGCTAGTTGGGAATGTTTACTGGGGAGAATCCCTAACTGTTGTTACCTGCGAATTTCAAGGGATCAACAGTTTTTGGTGCTAGAAGGAGGGCAGCCAGTGCATGGCTGGCCAAGGAAACCCATTTCCTTGAAACTATTCTAGCGATAACAGTTCTAAGAGCAGTTTGTTTTCCAATCCAATTCCGAAAGAAAAGGATAAAGAGCATCTGTATTCTGTCAATAATGAAGTAGTCAATGATTTGAGAAGATTTATTAGGGCATATGCAAAGAAGGTTGGAGGATTACCAATTATCCCTGCCTCACCCAAAAGATAATATTGGAAGAAAGACCGTCCTATATTGGAAGACGCAGTGTTGGTTGAAGATTTTGAAGAATTGGTAGAAACAACCTTATAGGATGTTGTTCAACCTCTGAATCAGTTGGACCCAGATACACCTTACTATTCACCTATTCATTCACCACCTCGATCTCCACTTAAAATCATGGCAAATGTAAATGCAAATCAGCCACCTAACCAACCAAATCCACCACCTTCTTGGAGGGATAGATCACCATTAAACCTAGCACCTCCTTTGCATGACTTACCTCAGGCTTTTGAGAAAATGTTGCCTAAGTTTGACCCAAGTGAAAATATTTTGGTAGATGATCATTTGCAAAGATTTTACTTGGCTATAGAAGGACTGCGGGCTGGAGAACATGAAAAGATGTAGTCTGCAGATTGTTCCCTCATACCCTGAAAGGAGCATCAACCTCATGGTATTTTGATCTGCCTACAAACTCAATCGTAGACTGGGATACATTTGAAAGAATATTTAGAAGTAAATATGTAGTCCAAAAAACTCATGCAACTCTGATGAAAGGGTTATGCGCTTTAAAGAAAGAAAGAAAGGAAAAAGTGTGTAGTTTCACTCAAAGGTTTGCTGCTTATCTAAAGAATTTTTCTGCAACTGATAAACCATCTGATAAAGTTCTTAGTGAATACTATACTTCAGCTCCAGGGCCTAAATTGGCCATGTTTGCCAAGATGTCATTCAAACCTACATTGTCATAAACTTATGAAGAAGCTGAGAGGGTAGAAGCTGAAAAAGAGAGCATAGAAGATTATCCTGAGCAGTCGGGAGAAAAAACTTTTGGTAAGAAAGCATTGTTACTGACTAATCCTAAAGATGAGCAATCACATGACTTTGAAGGGATGGTGAAGATGATGTTGAAGCTATCCAACAGAGTGATCGATTTGGAGAAAGAAAAGGAGGCTCATAAAGCATACAAGCCTTACTATAAAAGGAGAGAAGATAACAGGCAATCTAAACCTCCTCCACACAGTCCTGCATCAATGAATTTAACTGAAGTAGGTATGGATAAATTTTGCACCTTTCATCAGCAGCCTCATTCTGGAAAAAATTGCCCCCAATGGATCAATTTGATGACATTAGTAATGAATCAGCTATTGGACTCTAAACTAACAGAAGCTGATGATGAGGAAGAAAAGGGTAATAAATCCATAGAAAAACAAGAGGATGATGCTCTGGTTTTATGGGACTGTGTCTCAATTTTTGATACAAAAGATGAAGGTTCTCTTAAACATGAAGAGATATCAGAAATAAATGTGACAACAAGAAGTCAAGGTTTGTTAAATAAAGACAATTCAATACTTCCAAAGATTAAGAAATTTCAAGAGAATATGAAGAAAAGACAAAAAAACAACACAGATGATAAAATACCTGAATTTTCCATTACCAGTCAAGATCTAAAACAAGTCAACATGCTTGATAAGCCTATTAAAGACAAAGTTGATAATGTCAAAGAAAATCTCAAAGCACTTGAGATGGGGTACAATATTGTGGAGGAAATTAAAAGGGCTAAGGCAGATATTTCGTTATTTGAAATGTGTAATGTACCTCAACATAAAGAAAAATTGTTAAAATCACTTTAAGTACCAGAGAAAGAGCTTCCCACTAACAACCAGCCTGTAGAAGAAATTGTTGAAGCAAGTGTGGGAGGTAAGACTAGGTTTAAAACTCCACCATTCCTTTTGACTTTTGAGATTTTGAACCATAATGTGCACAATTGTTTAGTGGACCCAGAGTCAGCAGTCAATGTTATGCCACTGTCAGTCTATAAGAATATCAATGGACAACCTAAACCAACTACCTGGCAGGTTACTCAGCTAGACAGGACTAATGTGAAAGTAGTCAGGGAAATGGAAGATTTTCTGATTCGCTTATCTGCCAATGAAAAGATATGTCAGTACATTGATATTGTAGTAGCAGACATACCTGATGTTTATGGACTTCTTTTGAATCGAGACTGGTCATCAAGGCTAAATGTGTATTTCGCATCAGATTGGTCACATATATGGTTGCCTCATAAGGGAAGTCCAAACCAGATAAATATATTAAGAGAGCCCCACATGAAGCACAATGTTACTCAATTGGAAGAAAAGAATGAACCAGTGAATTCTGTGTTGGGAAATTATCTAATTGAGCTAGAACCGGGAAACTACCAAGCAGAAGAAGCTAGCAATATAGCAGACACCCAGCCCGATCTCCTTCGATTTTCACGGGCTGATGAGATTGATTGTAAAATAGTAGATGTAGTTTTTTATTCAACTACAGTAGGATTAAATAATGGGTAGGCCTTTGCAGTCAAGCCTAGCCCCTCAACTTACAAGTAGACATATTTACAGGGGGGGGCAGAGAACTTACCAGTCAGTGGTTTAGTTCTCAAACTTTATTTTTCTTGATTTTTATTTCTTGATTATATTGTACATAAATAAACTGATTGCTTTGTTTTTTATTTCTTTTATTTCTGTTTGTTTTTTATTTCAATAAAAGAAGCAAACTTTTGGTTGCATGGAGAACATCAAAATTTTGGATTAACTAAAATCCTTGGTTGTAAGACTGTGTAATATTGATTTATCTATAAGAATTTATTCTAGTTTAGCAATTTTCCTAAATGGTTATGAACACATTGAAGTCCTACTTAATCCTTGTAAAATAACTCAGGATCAAAAGGTCTGGAATACTATTTCAAGGCTCCATCCATCTCACATTTAAAAATGTCTGAGGGGGTGACAGCAAGGATCCATGGAAAGGAAGCAGGGTAAATAGTATATTATATATAAATGATCCCATGCCAAGATTTGAAATCCAAAAAGGCAAATAAGAGTCAAAAATCTCCTAAGAAAGCAATGTGTATCAAAACAAAGTACTAAACCATATGAGCACAAAATTGCCATAGTTCTTCTCCGTCCGTGAGCTGAAAATTAAATACATCTCTCACACAAAAGGACACTATGGATATAGGAGCCTGAATAAAAAAATCAGAAAGAAAGGCATGCAGGAGGACTCAAAAACGAAAAAAGTCCAGAAGCACAAAAAGTGCAAAATGGCATGGGAATGAGGAACAAATGAATATTTCTATTTACCATATGTTACAATCTTGTGGTGTCCAAGCTGGAAGCTACCTGAAGATAGAGGTAAAAAATGAAACTCATATTCCTAGCCTCAAAAGAGTTATCTTGACTTTGAAATCTTGGTTTCCATTTTCCTAAATTGGACTATCATCAATGATTAAAAGTACATACATTTGCCATTTGGGAAATCCATACATCTAGAAGAATTAAACATGTTGGTTTTGCTATCAAACAGTCTGTTACTTAAGGAAGAAATTGTCTAGAGATCTGGGTTCACCAGGTAGTCGCCAATTTTTGCAGCTACAACCTTTTTCCCAAATTTCTAAAAAAAATTGGACCCTCCTTTTGATTTTTTCTAGCCCAAGTTTGTTTAATCTTTTTAAACCTTTCCTGGAAGTCCATTTTTCTCCATTTGAGAAGTTGATTGTCGAAAGCTCAGTCAATTATTTTTTACTGCTATTTCAGGGGTCGAATGATCTAATACTGTCATTATTTTTACCGACACCATGGAAACCGTGAAGTCTTAGTTTTATTTGAACTCTTAACTCTGATTTGTTTTCGATTAATTTTCACTGTCAGAAGTTTATTAAGGTTTGAATCGGGGCATTAGTCCTCTATGTCGCCGATGGAAAGTCATGTTTTTTACTGATGAGATTTTATCTCCTTTGTTTATTTTTCAAAAAACTTTACTTTTTGACTTTCGGTGTTTTTGTTTTATCAACGGTCGGAGTTTTAGTCTTTAACGACACCGTTGTTTCGGAGGCCTTGTTGTTTGTCTCACTGACACTGCGAAGTATTTTTGCATCTCGAGGTTTCGATGAGTTAGTCATTAGTTGCTCCGATCGCCGATGATTTTCTATTGCCATGGAAGCCATTGTCAGTCTGTCTCCCGTTGTTGCAACTACATAGTACACTATCCCGCCGATGCATTAGTCCTTCCGCTCGTCGATGCCGACCTTTAGCACTTAGCGGTTCCAATCGTCGACAGTTTTTTGATTCAGAAGCCGGAGTTGGTCTGTCTTCCGCCGTTGCGGCTTTTTAGCTCTTATCTTCACCGATGTCGTGGTTTTATTGTTTTAAATTTCTGTTTTTCTTTGCACTATCGGAAGGATTTTTTACTATTGATTGGAGGGCTAGCCTTTTTTGTTGCTGACACGGCGGCAATGTTGAACTCACCATCGCCCATACTTTAGTCCTTAGTGGTTCCGATCTCCGACGCCGATGTTTTCTATTGTTGCGGAACCCTTAGTCCAAATGACTTTCACCATTGTATCTGCTTTGTCAACTATCTGCCTGATGTTATTGTTTCTAATCGCTGATACTTAGTCATTACAGCTTCCGATCACTGATGGTTTTCATTTGATCGCGGAAGTCATAGTTTTTCTACTTTCTGCCATTGCGGCAGCGTAGTGAACTAACCTGCCAATATATAGTGCTTCCGCCCGCCGATGTGAGTTTCCCACCCGATGCTTAGTGTTCAAAACTTCCGATAGGGTCTTCCCACTATTTTCATGGGCGACGGAGGTTTATATTTTTGGTCAAGTTAGGGATCTCGCGATGAGAACGCAGTACAGGGCCTCACTTTTTGATGATCAGTTTTATTGATATTGTGGTTTACGTTTTGATTGAAAAGCTAGATGATATTGAATGCAGTCCTGATCAATGATCAGTTTTTCATTTTAAATGTAGGCGGATTTAGAGGATTTTTTAGACCTAGCTTGGGGATTGCTGCTACAAAGAAGATATGTCTAGAAGACAAAGCAGAAGAAAGGAGGCAACAATGAAGAAGCAGGGATAAATAGAGCGAAGAATAAAGTGAGGGTCGGAGATCTCAACAGATCAATAGCCTACTCCAGGCTTGGGAAAAGTTCATCAGTTACCAAGCTGGTCCCTTTTTATAAAAGAGCTCTTAAATATTAATATGAAATGTAACGTATTTTATAAATCATGAGCACTCACTAAAAGACAAAATTGTGGGATTAAACGGTTGGGGGAGCCCAAAGGTCACCGGGGGGGCAGCCCAAAAGTTTT
The DNA here is from genome assembly GCA_001517045.1 of Pseudotsuga menziesii. Lineage (NCBI taxonomy): Eukaryota > Viridiplantae > Streptophyta > Pinopsida > Pinales > Pinaceae > Pseudotsuga > Pseudotsuga menziesii. The sequence continues at coordinate 519,660 of LPNX011202082.1, read as the reverse complement.
GTTGTTTTGTATAAATATAGGAGATTTAGATGTAATGGAAGACTTTTTCCCAGATAGATTTGTGAGAGTATGTTTTAAGAAGAACTATTTCCTTTTGCAATAAAGAAATTACAAGTTTCCTGTTGGAGAAAGCTTGGTGGAAGGTTTCAAATGTTGTGCTATGGATTTGTTTTTTTTTTGGACAAAAGCAGATATATTATATAAAGGGAGGTGGTGTAACCACCTACGAAACCAGATTACAAATTGCTTTCACTGAAGCAGTAGATAATTACCTAATTTGTTTCCCTTGAGGAAGTGACAGAAACAAAAAAAACCAACAAAGTTCCCTTGAGGAAGCGGCAAAGACGTAAACCTCCCAAAAATGCCCTTATGGTAGCGGCAATCCAACAGTCTATAGCCTAATCATAGTTTTGAACTGAAAGTCAAAGATAGCTAAATGCCTAATAAACTTGTAAATAGAAACAAAAACCTGCATGGATTTAGGGAGCCAGAGGTGAGCAGGATGGCGAACCCAAACGAGAAATCAAAAATAAACCTTCTGAACTAGACAACATATGATTTTCTTCATGCTTGATGAATTTGAGGGTGAGTTTTCCACCTTGAGTTCTAGCTCGACAAGTTTCCTGGAGAGTGAGTGCTCTGTTCACTTGACCTTCCTTTTAATTTTCTTCCTGAGAAAGACCAAATCCTTACTGACATGATCCAGATGTCGTCTGCCTTCATGATCCATCGCATTCACCTAGGATTGCAATGAAATGAGTTCCTACTTTACTTCCTTGAATTTTTTATCCACTGAGGATGGAACCAATGCACTCGCGAAAGAGGAATCTGCTTCCATTCTGTAAAGCAGCAGTCTCCAAGAAATTTGATGATAGAGCTCCCAATCAATTAGCACAGTGAGAATGCCTCGACCCTTTGCATTCCGATTCTTTATAACCTTCGTCAATGCAGTGTCCAGCATCACTTCATATCCCAGCGTACCATGAATCCAGCAAATGCCCAAGTGATTCGACATGACCTTCATACCAAAAATTCACCAGGGTGTCGTATGCATAGATAAATTCACCCATGAAACCAAACATTGCATCCTCCTTCGACAAGACTGCAGTAGGGTTCACCTCGTGTGAGAGCCCCAAGTCCATAATCTCCAATAAACCAGCGCGTCCTCTCAACGAAAAACCTGTGGTCACTTGTCTTGTTTCCATTAAAACGTGGGATGGAGCTCTGTGCGTTCGAGCAGGAATGTGTAATGTCACGGCGAGTGAAGGGACTAGCATGAGGGATAATAATACAACCCTGCACGTGTCCATGTGAACACCGCGTGCCAGGCATCACAGCATCCCACCAGCACGCAGAGGAACGAGGGGGGAGGGCCCACGGAAGAGCGAGGGGGTGGCCCTGTTAAGCCCCCGGTCCTATGGGGGCGATAGAAAGATCCTTGGTCATTTAAGATTAACTCCCCGGGGATGAGGGATGCCCCTTTATTTGCCTCAAGGTCAGCATGGGGATTTTTTTCCCATAAAACATGATAGAAATCAATCTTGGTAAAGAGAGAGGCTTGCACCAATATCTTGCAGAGAAGATGCCTCAGACCCAATTGAGTTTGCAAAAGACTTTCAACCAGCGCATGGATGACAACTCTGGAGTCCCCAACGATGATTAGCTCGGTGATTCCCAAGTCCTCGACTATCCTCAATCCTTGCCAAAGGACCAATGCTTCAGCCATATTTTTGGTGTCGATTCCCAGTCCCCAAGTGAACTTGAACTCCATTGATCCTTCCGGAGTGAAGAAAACTCCACCCCCCCTANCTTGCCAAAGGACCAATGCTTCAGCCATATTTTTGGTGTCGATTCCCAGTCCCCAAGTGAACTTGAACTCCATTGATCCTTCCGGAGTGAAGAAAACTCCCCCCCCCCTACCGCCCCGACTGTGTTGAATGTGAACTATTTTGTTTTCAGCTGTTGTCCATTAACTGTGCGATCGTTCTAACTCTTTGAACCTATGTTCTTGTTATGAATGCGCTCTAGTTTATTCTATGAAATTTCCACTATGAGTAATGAAGGATTTTCATAAATAATGAGCTATCTTGTTGTTCATATATCTATTAATGTTCATGTGTTTTGAATTAAATAACAGCTATCTGTGATTTTTCTTAATGCATGCGCAGAAATACATTACTCATTGATAAATGATAATCTTGCTCCCTAGGGATAGGTTAGATAGTTAGTTTTATTTTCTTGTTGTGTGTGATTTAGATGCGAGTGAGTTAAGACAAGAGGTAAGAACCTGTGCATCACATTGTGATTGCTCCTCATATTCTCTATCAATATGCATTCTTAGATAGGCACTTGCATATCATACTTAAATTCAAAAAAACTAAAATATACACAGTGGACCAGGCCGTAACCGGTAAAACCTTTTTTTTTTACTTGACCTACGGTAGCCGGACCATAAACTGGATGGATTCCCCATACCAAATAGTAACGAGCTAGTTGGGAATGTTTACTAGGGAGAATCCCTAACTATTGTTACCGACAAATTTCCAGGAATCAACACACTGACATACAATGTGGATCCATGCAATAACTTATACAAAACAGTTCATCGCAACCTAGGAAAAGGAAAACATAACAATTGAATGATCAACAAATAACCATGGTCTTCATCCTATTCTCAAGAAAGTACAATTCTATCCATGTGAATAGATGTGTTGAATTCGAACATGGTAGAAACCACTTGATTACCGATCAATAATGTGAACCATTAACAAGTGCTACGGAAACCACCATTAATGTCAATGATTCCCAAGGTACCATGCTACTACAATCCTTTGAATGCTAATATATGAACTGACATTGAACACTCGGTTGAATCTCTTGATTAAAGGCTAATGACGAAATCATATTGTCGAAAGCGAGGAAACCTACCATTAAGGCATGCAACTCTCAAGGTACTAACTTGTTTATAAGACTAGTTCTTGGAAAATGTGATGATGTCGACAAGAATAGTCTTGTTGAAGGAGGGGCATGATGAATCCCACATCAATGACATGAAACTTGGAACAAATTTGTTGGAAATTTAGTATGATGTAACCATAGTACTGACTCAAAGGTAATAGACACAAAAGAGAGGTAGGTTTAACTCTAGAGGGTGATTCTTGACACACAAATTCCCTTTGAACATTGGACGACACGACTAAATAATTGGAAACATTGAATTGACAAGGAAGATACCAAGCCATAATGCAATGAAGGACGATGCATTCTTTGAAATTATTCAAAGGAGTGACATGACTCATGAAATTTTATCTACTCGGAGACAATCTAAATACCCAAATGTTTGAATGAAATGCAGATAGGTGCCATGTGTAAAGGTGAGTGAAAAGTTGCCATTAATACAAAAATGATCTCTCATTCCCTTAATTTCCCCATCACGATCGATGAGTGCATATTTCTTTTTTAAGGAGCTGGAAAAGGGTAACAAATGCTCAATATAGCCCATCTTTTGGATGAGTCAAATCCCATATGTTTCACAAACATGAGAAAGGAGGGGTTCATTCCCAGAGAGGGTATTTCAATGTTTAATTTAGTGAGTCCAGTGAAATAAAACCCAATGTCATTCATGTTTAGAGAGTCTGAAAGGAACGAAATAAGAATCCAAAAAGTTTTTTTCATAAATTTTAGTCCCCAAGGCCCAAGAAATTATAAAATAATACCTTGGAGTCTAGTCAATGATATGGATAGAGTAAACATTTTTCGTAAATAGTATAACCAAACCAAAAAATGGGTAAACTATCGTCGAAAAAACGACCTTTCAAATACTTTTACGAGTGTGAAAGAAACAAGTCCACTCGACAATATTTTCATATTTCAAGAGTCTAAAAAGAGCTTAAAGATAACTCCATGAGGGTTCATTTTTTGTGAATAGTTTGCGAGCCCAAAAAAGTGATAAAGGTGGACTCAAAACCTTTGTACTACCATTTAACAAGCACAACTATGGTTTCAAGAGTGCTCAGAATCTTTTTTGATTTTGTAGAGAATGAAAAAGGTGAAAACAAAACTCTTCTGTAACCAGAAATACTACTCCATGAGTCTTACAATTCTCAACAACATATTATTAAGCATTAATTTGACCAACATTAGACAATATAGGACCATTATGGGTAAAAATAATAGAAAATTATGAATAAACAAGTCAAAAAAAGTAAATAAATAGGGGTAAATAATAGAAATTTTTTACCATTTGTTTTTTTTACCCAACTTGGTGAAAAGAGCCGTTTTTTGGATTGAACTTCATGTGTAGATTGTGGGATATACATGAAACCTTTTTTTGTTTTGTCCAAACCAGGTGAATCATCTCCTCCTTGCCTTCGTTTTCATGGTTTTATTTTTTTATTTAAGGTTGTACTTTGGGATTTTGAGGCCAATCCTTGAGGAGATATTGCGTCTTCCCAGTACCACGCTTTTAATTTGTGGGAAAAGTGGTGTTAGGATGCCACCATGCATTTCCTTAATGGAAAGTGTGGTTCTGTCGCTCTGTGTGAAAACACAAAGTGCGGTAGTGCAATCCGATCTAAAAAACTTGAAAATGTAGAAAAATCAAAAAGTTAAGAGGTTTGAAAGGGATTGATGATGGTTTCTAATGATTTAATTTGGTTTTTCAATGGGATTTGAAGGAAACCATGGTCATGTGGAAGGAGAGGGAGGATGAAATGGATGACATCCCTGGTGCCAATGATCACAACATGGTGAGTGTACTTTGGGAGTTTGGACTTCTAAATTTCTTTTAGGTGCCAAGTATGAGGGCTCAAGTACGACTATTGGACCACTTGATAAGGATGTGGAATCTTGAACAATAGTATTTTGAGGTGGGAGCCCGCATACTTACTTTGTAGGTTGAGGATATCTATTTTATAACAGGATTGTCTAGGAGGGGTGCACATATCTCATTAGTCAGTCCACGAGGAGTGGACATTACCACTAAGCGTCTCATAGTTCAATATTTTTTCTTGGGATACAGATGAGTGGGAAGAATATTTTCATTAAATATGTGATGGTGATACCTCTTAGGACAATTTTGTTCACCATGCAGCGAGTGGCAAGGATTCATGCGATTCATCAGGCTTCTAGGGCACACATGCTCTATGATTTAGAATATATGGCTCCTACAATATTCAACTAGGAAGAGGGCCTATTGATAGTCCTGAAGGAGCAACTCACAAAATGTCAAAGAGGTGAGTTGAAACAATTTGGCTACAGGACTATCCTGGTATATTTCTTTCTAGAGAGGGCCCCACTCTTGATTCCGCAAGTTACCATCAACGAGATTGACGAAAGAGATCCATGCATGCTATGATGGCTCTAGGTGATGGCTCTCCATGGTGGAGGTGGGCCTAGGATCAAGTACGAGGCACTATTTTTCCACTAGGTTAGGGACCATATATTGATAGTAGAGGATTTCGCTTACGTGGGTACTGATTTCCATGGAGATCTTGACTTGGATCTTCCTTAGGGAGAGTAGTGCAGGAACCTTGGTAATAAAGAAAATATGATGCATGTTGTTGAGCCGCAAAAGTACCACATTTTATCTATCATTTCACATACTATTTATCACCTTATTCCATCATATCCTTCCATAAAACCATTAACATTCACCACTTTCATAATAAATATGGGTTTATATTACCATTTTCCAAATCATTTATTTTTTAGTATTTTGAGTAAATTTATGGTTAATTATTGAGAAAAATAACATATTTTCATTATACTTTAAAGTTGGGTGAGTTTGGTGATGTGTACAAGTGTATTTGAAGACTTAATAAAAATAAAAATAAAAAATGATATAATAAAAAAAAGCTACCCTTTCATTAACACCTTTATAGTTTTTGTTAGGAATAAAAAATTTATTTTTTATTTTATATCTGCTTTAAAAACAAAAATTTTTAAAAGAGAATATAATTTTTTTTTATTGAGTATCTTTGTTAAAGTTTTTTTTTGTTTTAATAGATTTGTAATACTAATTTAATAAAACCTGCAAACATTAGATATTAGGATATAAGAAAAATAATAAACATTATATATATAAAAACCATGCAACATTGATATTAACATATATATATAGTAAAAAATTTACAATAAAAAATATATAAAATAAATAGAAAAAACAAAATTTGTTTTAGCTGTTTATGCGCAATTGCAAACAGTCTGCCATATCAAACCTGCACACAGTCCACCGTATAAAACCTGCAAATGTTTCATCTTTTGACCTAGCATTTGATTTACGCATTGGATCTGGGCGTTCTATTTGTGGTTCGATTTGCGCATTACACCTATATTTTGATCCAACTTTTCTAAACAAACCTGCAAACACCAATACGTCTAAAAATAGAGCCAGCAACAAGCCAGGAAGGGTTATTTAACCAGCCGTTTCATTTTATCTCAGCCTGGCCTGGAAACCATCTTTAAAATGTTGTGTTCTTGAGTAAAATGAATAGTCCCTAAATCTAAATCACTGGCGAGGGATTCTTCCCGAAATCTATGGGCTAATCTGAGATATGGTTTCTAGCAAACAGTAACCCCGCCTTCCTCGCATGCTAACCTAGCAGCTCTCTTTAATCCACATAAGCACTTCGGTCAGTCGGTGGTATCTCTCGCCGATACTACAATATATGCAACAAGCTGTAGTCAAATTAATAGACACCAGTTATATTGATCACATGCCAGTAGTTACGGGATCGTGAATCTCCTTCCGTCGATTCTTCTAAAGGAGGTTATGAAATCGATTGTAAATCTGAAAAAAAAAAATTATCTCCATGTCTAGAGCAAACACATCGACATTTGGATCGTTAGTAATCACTTACATGATGAATGGGCATGGTGGTGGCGTGTGAAGCTATCTTGTTTTACTGCCATGTGGAGGATACTTTAATTATCTCTGCATTTGAAAATAGTTTGTGGATTTAGCTGCACGTCTCGAGGCGTTGAATTGTACATACCATGATTGATGGCACAAGAAACAAGCAGATAGTAGTTGGACAGATAGAAATCGTTGTTTGAACTAAAATAAAAATATAACCTTATGATTAATAAATAGATTCCTATAATGTTATAATGTAGAGTCATATGATTAATAAGTAGATTCAATCTGAGAATGATGGTGCTACAATCCGAGGACAAAATCAAGGAGAAACTGCAAATCACCTCATAAGCGTATTCATGGCATCCAGGTCGAGAGCTTCACAAGGAAGTTGGGAAATGATCTGTTGGGCAGATAGAGAGCGTAGACCCACAACCATAATATTTAATTGTTTTTTTCTCCTCTCAATTGCACTGGATCATAGAAAGAATGGCGTCCTCATCCCATGATTCGACGAACATGATTATGAGTTATGTATTTTCTCCTCTGATCTTGTATTTGCTTTTCTGATGTTTTTCAGTTTTGTTTACCCCTCCAAGGTGAGAAGGAGTGTGATGTCCGTATTTTTTTGCTGCCCCTTTGTAAACCCCATGTTGAGTACTGAAACATTTTTATGATGTGCTTTGAAGAATATAAATATATTCCTTCAATGCTCAACATTGAATTGACTGGTAAAAAAAAACACAATAACATATTAAAATATTACATTGAAATATATTTTTGTTATTAATTTTTATTTTTTTTAAATATCATTTATCATGTTGAACGCGAAAATATAATTTATATATCTCCATTATACGGAGCAGTAAAAACCACTTTCATAATAAATATGGGTTTATATTACCATTTTCCAAATAATTTATTTTTTAGTATTTTGAGTAAATTTATGGTTAATTATTGAGAAAAATAACATATTTTCATTATACTTTAAAGTTGGGTGAGTTTGGTGATGTGTACAGGTGTATTTGAAGACTTTAGCAAGCTCAAAAGTGGCCACCTAGCCTCATATTCGAATTTCATCTTCTAGATATGAGATAACTTCAAGGAGAAGATCATGGACATGTGGAGAGAATATCTTATCCAATCTTTGGTTGAGGATTTAAAGGGATGAGTTGTAGATTTGTTGAGGATTTGGGGGGCTGAGTTGTCTAATTATTGAGAATTTTTAGGGCTATGTTGAGAGAATAGTGGATCTGTAATTATGATCACTTATCTTGACTTCATGTATAAATAGGAGGGCCCTCTCCTCATTTTGGTTAGAGGCCTCTCTAGTGGTTTGATAGTAGAGAACTAGTTCATCTTTTTAGATAGTCATGGATTTGATCCTGTTTTAATAGATTTTATATTTTGGAATAGATAGTTTGATTCCAGTTATATTTTGATGTCTTGTTTATGAGTTGTTAATGTAAAATTCCATTTATATTTTGATGTCTTGTTTACAAGTTGTTAATGTAGAATTCCAGTTATTTCTTTTTATGTATTTTCAGTGTTGATTTTATGTCAGCTCACTAGTTAATGTCAATTGCTTTATACCTGTTTATTTCCTACAATTTCAGTCTTTCTTTATCCAGTTAATTTATGTAATTTTATGTTTTATGCAATTAGATTTATTTCCATCTAATTTTTTGTTTTCATAGCTTAGAATCAACTTCAGTTATAGATTAAGTTCAGTGACACTTTGCCCCTACATATATTTTGTTTGTGCCTCACAAGTTTACGCTCTCTCCGGGTTGACAATTAAATTGTTGAAATTCTCTTATAAATTGTTTAATGTTTTTTCCCAACACATGTTTTTATGTTTTTTATGATTTTTATGTGTAGTATTGAGACAATTTCCCTTATTGTGCAGATGTCGAAGCATAAGACCAGCGGGATCCTCACTGATTGACGGGCAAGTAGGAGCTATACTTGTACATCAAGAGGCTGACAAGGAGTTGTGAGAGGTTGAGGAGAACCTCCAGATTCTTACTATGGACATTCCTGGCATATTCGTGGATGACCTTGCGAGGAGGTACCAACGACACACAACTTGTGTATCGAGATGCATTGATTTGTTACTACGCATGGTGGAAAGGGCCATCAATATGTGTTACCATGAGCATCATTATCACTCAATAGTTATGTTCACTAAAAGCCATTAGCTTTTGTTTTTTTGTTATATTTTCATACTGAGAGCTACCATGCTTCATATTTGCTCTTCGGACCACATTTTTGTACAAACGTTTATATATATATACAAACTTCATTTTGTGGCTTACAAGAAAATTTTGAAATGGAATTTATTTACATGAACCTTGTCTTTTATACTGATTATTTTACAAATTTACATGTTATTTTACAAACCAAAATGTCAATAGTGTGCAACTTGCCAATCCAGGATGTAATTTGCAAACGAATCAGATGTTGATAATTAATAGACTCAAATGAGCGTTCAAGAAGGCGTACTCTTCGGGAAAGATGAAGGACTACAGGGTTGTGGATGGAATAGATGTGAGTTAACTGAGAAACCATTACCTGAGAGTCTAAATAGAAAATCATATGATCAACACCACAGGAGGAAGCTTTGATCAACAATCCTATCACTACGTGATATTCAACAATATTATTAGTAGTTGGACCTAGGAAAACTACCCATGAACTAACTAGGTCATGGGCTTGGGAATATAGTACCCAAGCTGTTGAAGCAAGATTCAAGGTATGGTGGATGGAACCATCCACAAATCCATAGCAATAAGTCATGTGCATATTGAAAACATGACATAGAATAAGTAGTCATGGATAGTACAATATTCAAACCAAACCAAAATTTAACTATACACAAATGTACAAGGTACTAATGCGAAAGTTCTTTAGCATAGTACCTTTTTAGGTAAAGCCCATTGCGAGGATTCCTAAAAGGTATACCATCATAATTCACTAGATCATAGGCCCCTTTCTCTAATACTCGGCTTACGACATATGTACCATACCACATCGATTCGAATTTTCCTTTTCCCAATTTGTCATGTTTCTAATCATATGTCAGAATAGGATCTCCTTCGTTAAACACACGAGGTTGAAATGACTTATCATATTGCTCCTTGATGCGCTTATTATGTGACTCATTAGAAAGAGCAGCATCTAGCCGTGTTTCATCAAGGTTTGTGAGATAAATAAAGCGTTCTTCCTCGGCAAAGGTGTTTGGAAAAAGTTCCACAACTAGTTTCAAGGATGGGATCTCACATTCAATAGGTAAAACAACTTCTATATCGTAAACGATCCTTATTAGCATGAACGATCCTTGGTATGGAGATCTCGAAACTCTTTGAAAAGGAATTTCCTCATAGCTTGAGGAAAATACATCTCGAAACTCTTTGAAAAGGGACATATAAATTTAAATTTCAGTTGTTGAACAATTTTGGCCTATGCAAACATGTTCAATAATTCCATGCTTCACCAATATGTCAATGGCGATGGTCTTAGTAACATTACACAGGTTCCCTTCATAATTAGCAGCTTGCATGAGCACTGGTGACTGAGGATTTTCAATGATATTCAAATTAATGAATGACACAAAATAGGGCTCTACTGAATTGGAATTAGGAAAGAAAAAGGATCTATGATGATGATATTCCCATGTAGATTCACCCAAACTCATGATCTCCATGATGGACGACTCCTACAAAAAAGTATGTAAAACATAATAGAGAGTAGGGAGAGGAAAATCTAACCAATAAGGTAGACAGTAAGGATCTGATGCTACTAAATGGTGGTCATCAATATATACATCAGAATTGGATTGAATGGCATCATGCAGTGCTTCATGAGGAATCATATAAGGTACATCAACAATTTATTTACCTTTTGCATGTCATCAGTTGTGGAGGATAACATATTCACCGTGGAAACTTGAGATGTAGGGGGGAGAATTAGACGGAAAGACTCACATAAGGGAATATTCTTCACAAGCATGACCCCAAAATTCTGATATGGAGGGGGTGACTACCCCAACAAAGTAACATTGTTTGATGCAGTGGAAGTAACATCTGGGGAACAAAAATCAAGTTGGTCAATAGTCACAATATTTCCTTGGTGGGGAAATTGGAGGAAATAGAATACCGATGAAGCAACACCGGTCATGGAATAGAACCAATTACTTCCTGATAAAATATTGTAATATAAAGGCACCTATACCACCTCTACCAGAATAGAGACGGTTTCCCCCCCTAGATCAATGGATAAAGTTGGTAACAAGTTGTAGTGTTGAGAACCCTGTCGTCGAAATATTTTAACGTAGTATGAGAATGGTTAACTTCAAGAGAACCAATGGCTATCCAACACAACATGGATATCACCAAGGTAGAGGCTCCTTCATCCAGTATAGTACAATTAACCTTCCTACCAATCACTTTGGTTGTAATCTGAAAAGATATTTGGTGAGATAACCTCGGGTTAAAGTTCTCCAAATTAAAGGTAATAGTGTTTGAACTCTCTGGATCTAAAGCCCCGACAGCTAACAACAAGTTTTTACATTGAGAAAGACAATTTTGGAGTACTTCCAAAGTGGACATAGTGTAAGGTTCCTGATCCATATCTTTGACGATATTATAAAATTGGGAAGCTCGAGCGCTAGGATTAAAAACTCGTTTATGTAGCGTTCTCTTTGGAGGACATAAAATTGCATCAGGGATCAGTTTTTCAATGGTTAGAGGGATAGTAAAAGGAGACAGAGAAGAAGAAGGAATAATAGAAGCAGCCTTATCAAAAGGAGCACCCTCGTCCTTTTTCTCTGGAGGCTTTTCATATGTCTGTTTTCTCATAGTTAACCCCACTGTTTCAACAGAAATCATCTTTATTTCTTCCATTGAAGACAAGGTACCATGTAAATATGAATGGTATATCAACTGTTGTTGTGACGAAAAAGGGTCAATTAACAATATTGGTGCAGGATTATTCTTTACAATTTTATTAATCCCTACACGTCTAGGACATTCCTTAGTGAAGTGGTCATCACCACACAAGAGGTAGGGATACCTAGATTTCTACTGAGGTTTTGATTCATTCTTTGAATTCGTAGTATTCGAATTCTCCTACTGGATTCCAAGTTTCTTGGATTTAACTTTACCCTTATTTTTGTTCCCAGTTGATTGTGAGGATTGAACTGCATTCACCTCAGTGGAAACAGTAGGAGTTGAAGTGGTGTTAGAAGGAGAAGGCTGGTTCTTGGTGGATTTCATTGTAGATTGGGGTTGGATTGAACCTACAACACCATCCACAAGAGGTTCATAAGGTGGTTTGGAAGGATCGATGATGGGATGAGGAGTGTGAGGGATCAAGTCATACAATTTTTTGGACTGGGAGTAAACCAAGTCCAAGTACTATGCATGGATTATAGATTGTTGCTCGGTAACAACACCTCCCATAGCCACATCTCTGGTTATGGAGGCCAACAATCACTTAGAGAACCAATCATCTAACAACTGATATGGAACGGGAGATTTTATCAACCTCTGTCACCTCCTCCACTCGTGAATGTGATTAGATATGTGGGTGGAGGTGTTATGTTGGAGAGAAGTGAAAATATCGGTACTAGTCTCATAACAGATTGGTAGCTGAAAGTGTGTAAGGAATGTTTCCTCCAAAGAGTTAAAATATATAGATGAGTGTTTCAGGAGTTTGATATACCATTTTTTGGTCTTACCAGTTAACGTTCTTTGGAAGAGTTGTAGACGAATGGAATCATCCATCAAGGATTTAGATGAACACCATAGATGGAATTTTATTACGTTATTTTTTGGATCTTCACCTTTATTTCTGTCAAAATTTGAAATGTTTGATGGCAACTTAACTAGAATGGCGGGCCACAAAGGATCATGTAGGATGGGATCATTAATCAATTTCAACAAGTCTGGAAAATCCAATGTTTCCAAAAAGGGAGTTTCCTATTTGGTTGTGGGTAGTTCATAATATTGATACAGCATGGGAACCCTAGTGGGTCCGTAGGCTAGCTAGGATTATCCATGGTAACACGCATATTGTTGGAAATTGGGAGTGGTTTTCCCTACTAAAGGATGAATAGGGTTAGCTCCGTCTTGGGGTACATAAGCAGGTTGTGTCCATTGATTTGAAACACCACCTAAGTAAGGTACATAAATGGGGTTATTATAGTGATCCCCACTGTAGTAATGGACACCAACATAAGCTTGTTTAGGTTGATCCCAAGTAGATGCAAGAAGCTCTAAAATAGGGACATAACCGCTGGTTCCACTAGATCCTACAATTGGAGGCGTGGTTCTCAAAACATTATGTAACACAGGAACATAAGGACCTCTAGTTGTATAGGATGTAGAAGGAAAAGAATGATTTCCAACTAAATTAGTAAAACTCATGGAAGGCGTGGAAGAACTTACCAACGAAGGATTTAAATCTATATTAGGTGCATATTGTGACATTGCCACTGGAGTGGTGTGTGTAATAGAGTGTTCATAAGTCTAGAAACTATGGGAGAAGGAGGAGAAGCAACCACAACCTGACTAGAAGTCATGTTCAAGGATCTACCGAGGAGGTGACTCAGCAGAAGATAAGGAAACCCCCTTCTAGTGGTAGGAGTCAACTCCATGGAAGAGACACTAGTGGCACTATTAGAAACAAATTCAAAAATGGCTTGGCCTAGAGTGGTTTCCCAGAATGGATCACTTGGACCAAACATAGTAGCAACTAGTTCCATATGTTGGCCCACTTTATGGACCCTCCATGCCATCGACCAACACTCTTATTCACCTTAGGAATCAATATTGATGAGGTTTACCTGAGGGAAGAGGGTTGTTCCATTATTAGTGGCAATGAATAGTTAGTGATAGGAACATTGGTCAAGAGAGAAAACCCTCCTTGTTCTTTCGTCATGGGGAATCACTCCAATTTCAAAAGAAAGCCACTTCCTGCATTAGAGTTAACATCCATCTATTGGTCCATAGGAGATTAGGTTGTAGGGTTCAAAGTATATTCTGGGGATAATCCTTATATCCGACATGATCGTCTCCAGGGGTATTCAGCCATTTTTATAGGTAAAACTATTTCTTAAAAACGTATAACTAAACCAGACAAAACAAGCACTACTCAAACTAAGGAAGCAAACAACATGTGAGAGGAGTGGATTTAAGTTCTGGATCCTCACAGCATTTTTCAAACCATCACAACTTGTGATTTTACACATGGTCCAATAGTAGAGCACAACAAAGAGGATCGATACCATACCCTTTCCTGAATAACTAACCACCTAGCTGGTACATGCATACTAGCTCCACGAGTGTTGTTCTCACTATATTGTGACAATAAGATGATGAAAATGATTTTCTCAGATGGTCTCAGGATCCCTAAAGGTGTCTCCCAATATACGCAAGGTACGTGGGAGATCCAATCCTTAGTATTGTTTTCTAATGCATAGTCGTACAAAAGGGGCCTTCCAATGTATTTTTGAGTACATGAAGTACCTTTCTATATGCTGCAACGGTACGTGAAAGGCCGTTTGATATACCAATGTGTATGTGGAAGAACCGCGCAGTCCTAGGGATGCAGTGCAGGAATGTAACGACAGCTCCGATGCTTAAAGACGTCAAAACATATCTCTAACCTATCACACCTTGCTAAAAAAATTACCCTAGGCTAGTACATTTTTTTTATCTGAACAGTTAGGTGAATGCATGAGGTGAATATCTGAATAGTAAACCATGCAGAGATGAAGATGCATATTGTTCCCCTTATCATTTAATGGATTCCCTACCTAAGAGAGGGAAAGAGGTTCAATTTTTATTTAACACAACAAATAAATCCCAAAAAATGAAATCAAACTACTACTTTTTCCATCTAACACAAGCAAAAAAATGTCTTCTACTTCGATTGAAAAGAAATTAATCTCTCTAAAAAAGAACTAAAAAGATCAATAAAACTTTTCACACAAAAGATTTCAAATTTTCTCAACCAATGAAAAGATGAACTAAATGCAAATTTTTTATTCTTTTCGTTGGAAAATCACACAATGAACACTTGAGAGTCTATGCAACTAATCAAGGGTCCTTCTCTACTGGAATTTTTATGGATTTTTCAAAAAAATTGTAAAAGGCAAAGCACAAAAAAAATATTTTAATACTAACGAAGAAGAAATGAAAATGATCTTTTCTTTTTCTTACTAAAAATAATAGAATCAGAGATTTATTAAGACCAAATTATTTTCAAAACACCAACTCTCAACCAAAGAGAAATATGAAGCTCTAAAGACCAAAATCAATCACAATTATCGAAAAGAAAAACAAATAAAGAATTCAATCACTTCCGAAATTCAAAATATCACTGTAACTATCAGACCCATACCTTTAAAGACTGGAAAATGTATCTAAACACCAAATGACAAACTGGAGTTCACAATATTACATGGTACTTCGTGTTGTTGGCTTGAACCAAAGCATTGGCATTCCAGTACCGCACCTTGTAAACAGAGATAGAGCAGTGGTGCCACTCCTATTAACTAGTAAAAGGAAATGGCACCGTAGGTTTCACTAAGAAAAAATGCAGTGGCCACACTTAGTATACAGCTCAAGTGCGGTAGTCCAATTTGACATTTGAAAACACAAAAACGTGAAAGAAGAAGTCAATTAAATAAAAAAATATGAATCCAAAAGTCAACTAGGAAAACCCAGTGAGCCAAACAATGAAGATCTGAAACTGAGGAGAGGAAGATCTATCAAATTAGAAGTAGATCTATCAAATGAGAATTAGTTATTTGAAATGAAAAGTAGATATATTGAATTTGAAAACAAAATGAATATTCCAACTTACTCAAAGACTCAGAATTAACTCCTTGGTATGGTTTCCAACTTTGTTTGACGAAAATTCTCTAGTCTTTGTGGAAAACGGATTGTTTCCCTAGTTCAAATGGTATGGAACTAGAACAAAGGAATCACAACAATGTATTATCTCCCTATACTATTAAAACACTTGAATTCCAAGCTTTCTTACCTCGTAACAAAAGTGTTCATTCTCTTCTAGATTCCTTCATGATCAGTTGTACCTGCAAAAGAATGATTAAGACAAGACACAATAGGTGAAAGAAACAAGATAATTTAACATTCTAGGCTAACAATCAAGGAGGAAAGCAATGAATAACTCACATTAATACTAATTATTCATGGGAAATGGAAACATATTTGTACTAATAGAAAAGGAGAAGAAAACTACAACCAATCCTTGATGTTGAGAATACTTCCCTATGAATAACTTGCCTCTATGCCTCACCTAGCTCCAATGAATCAAAGAGTCTATCACTGTTTGGCCAACATTTGGGTACTCTCTTATTTCTTTATTAACCATGAGGGGTATGGATGTATTTAAATGCCAAAAGGGATAAGGTAGGTTGAATATTTTATGGAGAAGTTCAAGGGATCATTCCATGGATAGGGGAATTCGAGTTCCACATGTCCATATTCTTTGGGATGAGGCTCCGTGAGGGTTTCTTTGAGAAAATTCTTGAGATATTCTCTTTTTTTCATTTTTGGGAGTAACACCACACTTTGTAGAAGGGAAAGAGGCATTGTTGAGGGGTATCAATGGTTGTATGAAGGGGACAAGTGGAAGCACCGCACATTGAAAGTGTGCAAGGTGTGTTACAGGTCTAGTACCACCTCTTATCAATGAGCAAGGCATGGTGGTGGCTCAAAAAATGGAAAATGCAAGGGGAAAAATATTCCTTCTTTCACTTCTCTCATTCAAACTCTGATGGAATGGAGACTGAGATACCTATCTCATGATCAGGATGGTGATGGTGATGATATTTAGGTGTAACAGCAAGTAGTGCCAATGATAGGAAGAGAACTTTGGGTTGTTGCTTCAGTTTGGGACCTCACATGATCTCCTGGTTTAGTAGGAAGCAGTCCTGCATGGCACTAAGTATAGTCAAGGAAGAGTATGTTTTCTCTTACTCAGCCAATTGTGAGGAAATATGGTTGTGAAATATATTGTCTGACTTATTTGATCTCCATTTAGAAGCAACTTTTATATTCTGAATAATCGAAGTTGCGTGAATCTATTATAGAACCCAGTGTTCCATGACAAGTCGAAGCAAACAGCGATCAAGTTCCCCTATATCAAGGACATGGTACAGAGAAGAGCAGTAAATCTCCAGTACATGGAAATGGATGAGTAGATAGTTGATGTATTAACCAAGCCTCTAGCTAGGGTGAAGTTCGAGTACTTCATAGAAAGACTTGGTGTAATCTAGAATGAGACCCCTCGGAAGAGGGATTGATGAGTTCTATCAGTCTTGTAGGTTATCCTCAAGTGTAATCAGTCCCGGTGAAGATCACAGTTATCCTTGGATGTAATTATTCCTGATGTGTTTGTATGCTAGAATATGACAAGAGACTAGAAGACACAAATGCATGAGATCTCACATGGGAAATGAGACAGGTTGTCCGAGTGTAAAAATTATCCTGGAATAGTACACAGGTTGCTTAGATGTAATCAATCCTATAGGTTGTCCTTGGATGTAATCATTCCTGGAGAACCTCGCAGGTTATCCTTGGACATAATCAGTCCTGGTACAGGTTATCCGAAATGTAAAAAGGAGTACTAGAATGGTACATAGGTTCTTCAAATGTAATAATTCATGTCAGCTTTTTGGAGTGCAAAAGGGATATTGGCGTGGTACATAGGTTTCTAGGAGAGAATAAGTCCCAAAAGGTTATCCGAATGGAAAATATCTTCGACACGGGTTGTTTGGATGTAATAAGTCCTTGAGGTTGACCTGAACGAAAAATATCTTGGCGTGGTATGTAGGTTATTCTATTGCAATCAATCCTTGTATGTGTGAGTTCCCATGTTGGAGATGATTAGGTCACAAGGCACTTGGTGTGCACCTAGGAAGTTCTCCCATGTTGGTAGAACGCAGGTTGACCGTAGAGAAACGTAATGCACTTGGTGTTCTCCTAGGTGATTCTCGCATAGTGATAGATGCAGGTTGTGAAAGATACTAACATGTTCCTATGTTGGTAGAATGCAGGTGCTTTACATCTTGGTTGTATTCTATGTGCTTTGTGTGTGTTTTATATTGTTTTGTGCAGGACAAAGAGATGATCTGGATACGATGAGATGATGGTAGGAGAAAAAGTTTATTATCATGGCAATGTAAATAATGGTTCTAGGTCGTACCTACATGATGGCTTGTTTGTGGATATGATGAAGACCTAGATGAGGACTAGGCCTACACCCAGCATGATAAAGTGTTGTCTCTATAGACACTTCCAATGACATATAGTACCATTTGATGATCGACTAGAAGATGAATATGGAAGCATCTATGATGATGACTCCATGATGATGACTAGACTAGATGTGTTGATGACTATGAAGAGATAGAGAATACCTTCTTAATTAAGAGGGAGTACTGATGTATTTGTAACTTTGAAACATATTCTGATGTATATTATCACTATGTGTTGTTGTACCCCCATTGGATATGTGTTTTCCTCCTTTCGAGATGTCATTATTGTGTATGGAAATTGAGGTACAACCTTCATTGTAAGTCGAGGCAATAGTCCCAGTGTAACATCATGTAATGTGTTTTTGGAGTATCTCTAGGATAATTAGGCCTTGCTAGGGTTAGAGGTCGTCCCCAGTCATGTATTAGGTTAGGCACTTAAAAGGTCTAAATAGGGAGGCGCCCTCCCTCATTTATACACACTCACACTCACTCAAGTTCGCATGAGGGGACAGAGAGAGAGAGACAAGGAGGAGAGGTAGAGAGTTGCAGAAGTCTTATTCTTATTGGGTTTGATAATATTGTGATACAGTCTTTGTGATGGAACTATTCTGAGTAAGTTTGTGGGGTTTTCGCCTTTATGGTTTCCATGGTGAAAATATTTGTCTTGTGTACTTGCTCTATCTTGTGTATCTTGTTGTACTTGTTATTATTTCAAATAAAGATCCTAATCAAGTTAATTATATTAGAAAAACTAACAAAATGTGAAGAAATGTTATAGCTATTGAAAAATCTTCTCACAAGTGCCCCAATTATGAAAAGTGTAGACATAGAAAGAGACTTTGTTGTGTGTACAAACGCATGCAAACATGGGCTTGGTGGAGTACTTATTTCAAGACAATTATGTGGTAGGCTACCAGTCTAGGAAATTGGAGCATGAAAATAATTATGCTACCCGTTACTTGGAACTTGAAACCGTAGTGCATTCTTTGAAAATGTCGAGACACTACTTAATGGGAAGAAAATTTGAGTTAAGAAAAGACCATTGTGGTCTGAAATATTTATTTGAGCAGCCAACATTAAATTCCAGGAAATATAGATAGTTGGAATTTTTATGTGAGTTTGATTTTGAAATTACACACATAAAGGGAAAAGAAAACTAAGTATCTTATGAACTCAGTAGAAAGGTGCAAGAAATGTATGCGTCGGCCATTAGTTTTTGCCAATCATATTTTAAGACAACATATTGTAAACCATCTTGTTGAAGATGAACTGTATGTGCAAATAAAAGGTAAATTACAAAATCACAATTTAGAAAATTGGTATGATGGTTATCATTTGGAAGAGGATGGACTTATTATTTATAAAAAAAGAAATTATTCCTAATGTGGAATATTCGAGGAATATTATTATGGATGAAATCCATATATTGTCATATTTTTCTCACCTAGGATATTAGAAAACAATTGCTAAAGCTAGGAAGCAACACTTTTGGCTAGGAATGAAAATCGGCATTGCTAAGTGTATTTCCAAGTGCATGAAATGTCATAAAGTATAATTTGAGCATCAACACCCAATAGGTTTGTTGCATCCTTTGTCAATTCTGGAATGGAAGTGAGAAATAATTTCCATGGATTTTATTATAGGTTTTCTAGTGACTGTGAGGAAGCATGATTCCATCATGGTTGTGGTGGATGAATTGTCAAGATCACCACACTTTATACCAGTAAAATCTACATACAAAACACATGCCACTGCGAATATTTTTATGAAGGAAATTTTTAGATTGCATGGATTTCCAAAAGAAATAAGTCAAACAAAGACACTTAATTTACTTCAATTTTTTGGAAAAGTATTTTTGTAGACTTAGGTACACAACTGAATTTTAGAACTATAGTGACCATCCACAAAGAGAGTAAATCAAGTTCTTGAGTACATTCTTTGCATGTATGTAATGGATAAACCATCCAAGAAGGAATATAATTTACACTTGGTGGAATCTGCATTTAACAGTGGGAAACAGGATTCATTGGGAATGAGTCCATTTGAGGCTTTGTATGGGAGAAACTGCACAACACTAGTGACATAGGATAATCAGTAAACAAGATTGTACTTGGGTCAGAATCGCTCAAGGAAATGGAATAGGATATTGCAAAAATTAGACCAAATTTTAAGGAATCACAAGATAGAAAGAATAGTTATGCAGATAAGAATAGAAAGCATAGAGAATTTAGTGTTAGGGATCATGTTTACCTTAGAGTGAGGCCAAGGAAGATTCCCCTAAATCTTTGAAGTTGTGCCAAGTTCTCTCCAAGATATTGTGGTTCATTTGAAGTGCTTGAAAGAATAAGACCAGTTGCATATAGAATTGCATTACCTGCAAATACTAGAGCTCATAATGTTTTTCATGTTTCTTTTCTTAAGAAATATGTACATGATCCTAACCATTTGATTGATTGAGATGTGATTCAGGTGGAACCTGTGGGAGAGTTGAAAACTAAGCCACTATGAATTCTAGACAAGAAGGTAACATTGCTCCAGAACTGTGCCATCAAATAGGTAAAGGTGCAAAGGAAGCACTTTGATCCCAATGAGGATACATGGGAGTTGAAGGATGCCTAAGGGAGGTATGCCCATTTTTGTGATGATTTTGAGAAAACACCGAGGACGTTTTTATTACACGGCGGGGGGGATTGTAATACCCCAATTTTTATTTGGAATGTATTTCATCAAAATTATAAAAATGATGTAAATATGCTAGTATGGATTCCTAGTGTGGTGCCCAAGGCCAAGGCCCAATAGTGAATGACTAGGCATGTATGATGTATATATTTTTAATTTGGACTATATGGTTGGATTATCATGCCAATTTGAAATGTATGTAAATATTATGTTGGAAATTAATAAAATGTTCCAATATGGTTGTGTAAAGAGCACTAAAGGGGATGTGATTCCACCATCGGGGAAGAGGAAGAGGGGCTTGTGGGGAAACTAAATATTATGTTTCCAAGTGTCCACCTTATATCTCAACCAAAAATATGCCATGTCCTTTAAATTATCCAATTTATTTATTTATTACTAGTAACCCAATCATTGAATGCATCTGTGAGGTTGGTGGGAAAATTCACTTCATGTAGTTATTGAAGCATGGGGGCTGTGACAATTATGTCGGTTTTCAATCGTCATTTTTTCTATGGTCAGAATCTATGTTAGTTGTATTTTCACCATCATGACATATCCCTTGGATTCAACACTCTTTTTATCATTCTCTCATGCATATTTTCTATACTAGGTAGAGTTTCCTATTGGTGCTCATGACCATTATCAAACTGTGTTGAACCCAAAAATTCAAATTTAGAGATAGAGCTGAATTTTGGAAAGGGAAGATTGATGGTTGTAAGTGATCAGATAGGTTGGGAAGTTAATAACCCTTACCCATTGAGTTCCTCCATGTGTTAATGCATGAGAATTCATAGTTAACACTACAATAGGTTCTCTAACAACATACAATAGATTGGGCTCTTATCGCGTACACTGGTAAGCATTGTAAGGGTTGGATTCCCTGAGGGAATTGTGGATCAGTGAAGGATAATGTCTTCTTTGTGTTTTTTGGGGATGTTGGAAGGATTTCCATGGTTGTGATGGCTGAGTTACATCTCTATACGAGTTGTACCTGAGAAGAGTGTGTTAGCACCCTGTAATTTTCCTATGGTTGTTGTAGGAAGTCACATGGGTAACCATTTCAAACCAGCTTTAGATTTCCTTCTAGCCAAGGAAATCAGAGAGGTATCTCTCTTGTCATAGTATCCTTCACATACACATTTATCTTTAAACATGCACGCAGAAGACTAGATTTCTTTTAGTAACAAGACAGTTACAAAATAAAGTGTTGAAGGACAAACAAATATTGAAACCATTGAGCGATGGAGTCATAAGCTGAAACATTCAAGGAAATTACAGCATATAATAAATAGTGATTTCTCTCCTATACTATGAGGCAAAGTAAGTGCAGCATTTAGCGAAATATCTTTTAAGTGGTGGAGAGAAGAAACAAAAAATCCCAGCATGACAAGGGTAACCTATCGATGGATGAATCCCTTGCAATACCTTTAGAAGAATAACAAAAGGATGGGAACAACTTAAATGGATCACCTATAAATGGATGAATTCTATCACAGTTGTTACAAATCACATTACAAATACAATTTTATGATGTGGGAGCGCTTAGCTGAGAGCGAATTACCGCATACTAATCTAGAAATGTATTGGTAGAAATAACACATATGGAAAATGAATTAAATAGAGATCACACACTGAACACAAACACCATGATGAATCTCATATCAGCAGAAAAATATATTCATCAAAGCTCCCAAAAATTGTTTGCAGAACTACAAAACTGGCACTGAGGCCTCAAAATGAAAATCATTCCAACCTCTATCCTCCTCTAAGGAGGATTATTTATACTGTAAACTACCCCCAGGATACATCCAAAACAGGGTATAAAATTCAATTACAAAATAGGACTAACCAGGAATAATCATGCCAACACTAACAAACTACCTAAGGTGGAAAATTCGCCATGATTTACTACTAAAATAGGAAACAAGATATATTAGACACGCCGGACTAAAATGATGTTGTGGCGTTTGAGTGAAGGCTCTCTTGTTTTGACAATGACATTTCAGCACTAATGGGTTCATTCCTTTTGCGCACTGTTTTTTAGAAAAGTTCGAAAATGCATCGTGGTGACCCTTGTTTCTTCTAACCTCCATGTTTCTCCATGTTCCAAAAACATGTCCTGTATGTGTTTGTAGCTGGTGGGGGGTTTTATGTTTCCTTTGACTTGGCCCTTTTTCCGGCATCTTGGTCTCCTAGTAACACCATTATTTATGTAGACCTAGAGAAGGAATTCTGGTTTCTTGACATATCTGAGCCTTTAATAGGCTCGTCATTCATGTCAGCTTCTTATACCGATATTGTATCCTCCCTATAGGATGTGTCAGCGCAACACTCTCTAAATGAAGTTGGAAATATGAGCCCAAGACAATGATGATGAAGCCTCCCACTCCTCTCTTCCCAGGTCCAAAAATTCTTCCAGACCGACCACCCCTAGCAATGGATACTATGTACCATGGTAATGGGGTTTGTGTTCCTATCTGGAGGCCTTGGCGGAATTCTCTCAGGATCAAGAACCTCTGGTACTGCTCCTGAAGTGGCATTGAGATTAGTTAATACAACATAGTCTCCACCTATTTCAAAACTCTCTTTAGTATAGGAGACGTCTTTACCTCGATGGCTGGATTTTTTGATGCGTGAGGACCTGTTGAGGCCTAGAAAATCCTAGGTAACAACAGTAGGGATTCTCCCGAGAGATAATGTAACAAAGATCATTTTGGCTGATACTGAAGGATAGATTATGATGCTTATAGCCCAGCTTATGTAGCCATGGCCTACAATCTACCAACGCCCCAAACCTATTTAACTGAAGGATGGTTGAAAGTCCTTGATCTAGAAGTTTTGGACAATGTCAAAAGGATGATGATTCCCGGGAATAATTTTTCATACAAGGCCTTCCAAGGAGTATGAAACGGTGAACCTTTGCACTCCCTACATATTGATAGCATTATTGTTGAACAAGATATTTGGAAGAGAAAATGGAAATAATTTCAAACTGAGTTGGGTACTAGTAATATTTTTTTGTCGCCACTCAAGGCACCATCTTTAACTGGGAAAATATAGTGTCTAACAGTTTGTCTACATGCATAAGTGCAGCATTGGGGGGAGTCTCGCAAAAGAAATCAGAATTCTATATGAGCTCAATTCTGATCAACTGTATCTTATGCACACAGTCATTCCTAGCTCTGAAGTGCCAATGGGATAAGGCTAAGTCTCATCTCTATGCTGCATATCAGTTGTTGTGGGCACACAAATATTTCAATCACTATAAAAGTATTTGTGAAGACTTCATAATGCCATTATATAGATTTATTTTCCTTGTTGATTGTGAATTCATGTCCGAAGAAGCTTTGAAGGTTGTACAGGATAATGGGCATTATTACCAGACAGAGGAAGGTTTGTATTTAAGGATGTTTAGCGAATCGAGGGCTCCTTCTCTTATGCCAAAGTACGCTACAGATTATGTTATTCATAAGGAGGTAGTAAGGCATTGTACATTGATGGATCTGGTAACTTCATGTTTGAACAGAAGAAGGCTGTGTATCCCCAAGTCCCATTTTATATAGGGAGTTACAAGTTCTCCAAAGTAAAGAGTGCATCAGAATTTGTAAAAGAGATGGAATATTTTCACTTTGGCGAGATGAGTTTCCATAGGAATGACTCCGAGGATAAGGTTTCTAATTATTGTAATACAGCAGTTCATTTTGAGTACGCAAACTTTTGGGATAAAGATGAAGAAATTTTCTGAAATGCATTCAATATGACAACTTTGAGGAGGAGATTTAAGCAAAAGATAACTATGGTAAGTGGAAAGGGAAAATCTATTGAGCAATAGACAAAGCAAGAGGAGGAGGCTTCCAAGAAAAGACAAGAGGAGGAACTTAGATTTGTTAGGGTTAACCTTGACTCGGGATTGAGTCAAAGGTGGTTAGGTCTAGCACATGGTTTGGGCACATGGTTTGTTGTAGCCCATGGTATTGTCCCATGGTATTGCATGTGATTAATCCTTTATAAGGCTTGAGGAGGCTCCATTGTAAAGTGTCCTGGAGGTGAGCGGTGACTAGCTCACTTGGCCCGGATGGCCAGTTTTGGCCATGTAATGAAGATCTTCATTGGTGCTAGTTTTCCCTACATGGGGTTTCTAGGGTATATTGTGTGTCTATCTTGAATGTTGCTTGATGTGTTTATTTCTCGCTCATTATTATGTTAATGTTGCTTTTTTTTAACCTAACAACTAGTATCAGAGCCATGGTTTGGCTTGGTTATGCTCGTTGGTGTTTCTATGTTGAATCAAATTGTGGGGTGCATGTTCGGTGGTACCCGACACCCTAGCAGTAATTTTTTGGTCCATGTGAAACTTAGCCGTAGGCAAGTTTGGATTTCTCTGGATGCTAAAAGCACAAGGTATCCCTCTTATGTGCAAAGAAGCGATGTTGCATCAAGTGTAGAATGAACCACTAGGTAGGTACGAGGGTGGCAGGTGTAATCGTAGCCTAGCTTGATGTGGATCGGAGAGGTTGAGTCTTCGATTGTGGGAGAAATGTGAGATGGTTTAATCTCGGTTTTGGGACCAAGATTGATGAGCCATGTATGTGAAGAGAATTCCTAGAGAACTGGCGGTTACAGCGGCCAATGACCCATGTAATCCGATAGATGGTTTTTTCTTTATATGGACATCAATGATAGAGTTTGGATGTAGGTACAAAGGGAGCATGGAAAGCGAGAGGATGAAGCAACGGATGGTGATGGTGTAGTCACCATGAAGGCACATGAAAAAAAAATGTAATGGAGCGGTTTGCATGTAAATGGGCATATGGCTGTAAGACCTATTAAGGCATGCATACCCCTGGTAACTCACTGGTAAAGTCGGGAGATAGACCTAGGTGATAGGGGGTGTATGTAAGATTCCTCAGTAAATATTTGAGGGGAGTTGGTGATTACTCCAAGTCAAGTTTAAAGGGAGGATTGTTAGGGTTAACCTTGACTCGGTATTGAGTCAAAGGTGGTTAGGTCTAGCACATGGTTTGGGCACATGGTTTGTTGTAGCCCATGGTATTGTCCCATGGTATTGCATGTGATTAAGTCTTTATAAGGCTTGAGGAGGCTCCATTGTAAAGTGTCCTGGAGGTGAGCGGTGACTAGCTCGCTTGGCCCGGATGGCCAGTTTTGGCCATGTAATGAATATCTTCATTGGTGCTGGTTTTCCCTGCATGGGGTTTCCAGGGTATATTGTGTGTCTATCTTGAATGTTGCTGGATGTGTTTATTTATCACTCATTATTATGTTAATATTGCTCATTTTTAACCTAACAAGATTATCACAAGAACCAGAACAGTGGTTGGTGGCAGAAGAAGAAGAAAAAAGAAAAGCCAAAGAGGAAGATGAGAAAAGGTCGGTAGAAGAAGAAGAAGCTTAGAAAAAGAAGGAAGAGAATGAGAGGTTAATATTAGAGGTAGTTGATAAAGAAAAAGAACATGTAGAGAAATAAGCTGAGGAGTTTCGACAAAACGAGTAAGAGGAACAAGATTATGCAAACCAGGAGCAAACTTAGTCTTATGATGATCTGATAGAATCCTATGTCCCATCCAACAGCACAACAGAAGGAAATATAGTTCCGACATTAGGGATTGAATTAATCCCTTTTAATCCATCCCAAGAAGAAGAGGTGGCTGATATGAATACCATCTTTTACGACAAAGCTAAAAAGAGAATTGTTAGGAGAACAAAAAATAAAGTGGACACTGGAGAAAAGAAGGGAGTTATGGTAACTAAGAAAAAAATTGTTCACAGGACTGACAAAGATCTGAGACTTATGGCAATGCCAGGTGTAGCCTCATCCCTAGCTAATAAAGACAATGTTGATAAAATAATGACGGATTTGGAACAATCTCAGAAGAAGATTTCTCAAATGAAAGAAAGTCTAAAAAGGGAAAGAGATGAAGGTCAAAGTCTGAAGAGAAAGTATGAAGACATGCTTGGTATGATTGAGGAGTCCAAGGTAGAATTCCAAAATGTATAGTTTGACAAGGATGCTTTAGTATTATCAGTGAACATCATTGAAGGAGAGAAGAAAGACCTCGAGAAGTAGGTCATGGAAGCAGTGTAGAAAGGGGATATGGAAAACAAAAGAGTAGAGGAGTTGGAAGCCCAGAACCTTTTACTTGGAGAACAACTACAAATGGAAAAGGAGAAATAGATGGACATCACTCCATTCCGGAATCTAGCTTCGATGATGCAAAAGGAGATAAATCAGTTGTTGTTGAGCCTTATAGAGGAAATGTATAGAGTAAGCAAATCAAGGACAGACTGAAAGAGATAGAACTCAGCTCAACACAATTTCGAAGAAGATTATCGGAGGTAGTCGAGCTTGTAAAAAATTAGTTAGCCTGGATAGAAACCCATTCAACCTTTCCAACTAACATGCCTCAAAAATCTACAGGAGGTCTTAAAATGGAAGTAACCATACTAAATTTTGGTTATAGAACGGCGGTCAGATTAAATACCACCATAGAGAAAACTATTAAGAAGTGTGTTGAATCATACAAAGGAATACATCTGGTTCAAAGTCAGTGCATGATTCTAACAGAATCCTTGGATCAAGTTTTCTCGGTAAAATAAGAACATATGAAGAATTTGCAAGAGAGGATACAAAAAGGAGAGGAAAACATATCCAAGCTCGAAGCTGTTAGTGAAGAAGATATCAATATTTGGATAATACAGGCATCAGGTCACAAAATCAAGTTGGAAGAAGCTTTGAGTCATAGTACAACCAAGCTGATGGAAATTAAATCTCCACTATCAAAGCATGAGGTGGCAGTTTGTGTATTGGAGCCTGCAGAGTTCCAGGTCATCAGTGAGCAAGCACAAGCTTGCGGTGTTTTTTTCAAGACACCAGTTGGGCCTACTTAGTTTTGTCTTATTCATAAATTGAAGCTTATGTAATATTTTGTATTTTTCCCTTTTTCTAAGTGCAATGCACTAGAGGACATTTTTTTGTAAAGGAAGAGTCGAGGGATCCCAAAAGGCTAGAGGGCAACTCAGGAGTCATATTTTGTTTTGTATAAGTATAGGTGAAGGACATGTTAGAAAGGAGTTTTCCATGCAATCTTTTGTGAAGTATATTGTAAGAATAAATACTTCCTTTTATAATAAAGAGGCCATATTTTCTGCTGGAGAAGGGACTGTGAAGTTTCAAATGCATGTTATAGATTGGTTGAATATCAAATTATTTTTGTTTCAGCTTATTCTACAAAATGTGAGATCGTTTTGACTTATGAATTAATTCCATGTTATGAATGATTTCTTTTTATTTTTATGAAACTTATGCAGTAATCTGAGTAACGAATGTTTTAACCAACAATGAGCTATCTCTTTGTTTATCTTTCTACGTACATTCATGTATTCTGAATTATGAACAAGTATCTGTAATATTCTTTATGCATGTTTTACAGTACATTACTCAGCATTTAATATAATATTTCTCCCTTGGGATAGGTTAGATAGAACTAGTTAGTTTAGCATAGTCATTATTTGTTTATGATTTAGAAGCGAAAGGGGTAAGACGCGGAGAGGTAAGAACCTGTGCATCACATTGTGAACTCTTCATTATATCTATTGATTTCACTTAATTAGGAACTTGCATATCATATATAAAATAAATAAAATACACTTAAACAGTGGACCGGGTTGTAACTGGTAAAGCAAGCTTAAACCGTTACTTGACCTACGGTAGCCAGAATGTAAACCGGACGGATTCCCCATACCAAACAATAACAAGCTATTTAGGAACGTTTATTGGGTAGAATCCCTACTGTTGTTGCCTGGGATTTTCCAGGCCTCAACATTTTTGGTGCTAGAAAGAGGGCTACCAGTGCATGGCTGTCCGAGGAAATTCATTTTCTAGAGAATACTCCACTGGTGACAGTTCTGAAACCAGTTTCCCTCAAAGACCTAATCTTGAAGAAAAAGTCACAAAGTATCTCTATTCCATTGATAACAAGGTGGTTGATGATTTAAGGAGAATCATAAGGGAATACGCAAAGAATATTGGGGGACTACCCGTTATTCATGCCTTTCCTAGAAGAGAAGTGCGTAAGAAAGACCATCCTTACTGTGAGGATTCAATGTTAGTAGAAGACTTTGAAGAACTGGTAGAAATAGCCTTGCAAGAAATTGTGCAATCTCTAAATCAGTTAGGGCCAGATTCCCCTCACTGCTCACCTTTTCGAACCCCTGTCTAGTATCCACCTCAATATCCACTTAGAATCATGGAAAATGTGGATGCAAATCAACCCCCTCCACCACCTTCTTGGAGGGATAGATCTCCTCTAAACCTTACCCCTCCGTTGCATGCCATGCCTCAGAATTTTGACAAGTCATTGCCCAAGTTTGAACCAAATAAAGGAATTCTTATGGATGGTCATTTGCAAAGTTGTTATCTAGCTTTAGAAGGTTTACAAGCAGCAGAACATGAATATGTAGTCTGCAGATTGTTCCATCATACTCTCAAGGGAAAGGCAGCCTCATGGTATTTTTCCCTACAGGAAAACTCAATCCCAAATTGGAACACCTTTGAGAGACTATTTAGAAACAAATACAGAATCCAGAAAACCCATGCTGCTTTAATGAAAGGGTTGATTTCCCTAAGGAAAGAAAAGAAAGAAAGGGTGCATAATTTCACTCAGAGGTTTGCCACCTACATGAATAACTTTGATGCATCTATAAAACCTGCTGAGTACACCCTTATTGAGTATTACACTTCAGCTCTTGGTTATGACCTAGCCATGTTTGTAAAAAGATCAGTTAATCCCACCATAGTGGAGACTTATGAAGAAGCTGAGAAGGTGGAAGCTGAAATGGAGAGTATAGACCAATATCCTGTACAATCAGAAGTAAAAAATTTTGGGAATAGAAATCCTTGGTTGTAAAATAATCCTAAATATGAGCGGTCACAAGAATTAGATGGTGTAGTCAAAATGGTGCAAAAGATTTCAAATAAAATAATTGACATGGAAAAAGAGAAGGAGGCCAAGAAGCAATTCAAACCTTATTATAAAAAGAGAGATGGAAGTGGTACATCCAAACCTCACTCTCATAGTCCTTCTGCTTTGAACTTAACTGAAGTAGGGATGGAAAATTTATGTACTTTCCATCAGCAGCCTCATTCTGAAAAAAAAACTACCCACAGTGGATAAATTCTATGACTTTAGTGATGAATCGGTTATTAGATTCCAAGTTAACAGAAACTATGGATGGAGGAGAGAAAGATCAGAACCCAACAGAGATGCATGAAGAATATACCTTGGCTTTATGGGATTGTGCACCCTTGTTTAGTATAGAGGATGAATGGTTCACTGGGGAAGAAAAATATCAAAAACAAATGTTACAACAAAGAGTCAGGGCCCGCTAAAAGAAGATAACACGATAATGCCCAAAATAAAGAAACTTCAGGAGAACATGAAGAAGATTAAAAATAATACTCATACTATTAATATACTAGAGTTTTTCATTTCAAATTAGAATCCCAAGACAGTCAACATGCCTATGAAATTTGTAGAAAAAAAAGTTGAGAATGTCAAGAAGAATCACACTGAACATGAAATGGGTTACGAAATAATAGAAGATATTAAAAAGACTAAGGAAAACATCTCTTTGTTTGAAATGTGCAACTTACCCCAACAAAAGAATAATTTATTGAAAGCACTTGAGACACCTATAATAGAACCCCAGAATGATAACCAGTCTAAGGAAGAGTTTAGTGAAGCAAGCATTGGAGGAAAGTATAAGTATAGAACACCAGCATTCCTACTTACTTTTGAATTCTTCAATTACAATGTGCATAACTATTTGGTGGACTCTGGAGCATCAGTGAATGTTATGTCGCTTTCAGTCTGCAAACAGATAAATGGTCAACCTAAGCCAACCACAGGACAGGTTGTCCAATTAGATAGGACTGTAGTTAAAGTGATAGGAGAAATGGAAGATGTCCTGATATGTTTGTCAGCAGATGAGAGAGTGTGCCAGTATATAGATATTGTGGTGGCATACATACCGGACGCATATGGTTTGGTTTTTAGCTAGGACTAGTCAGCAAAACTAGATGGTTATTTTTCCTATGACTGGTCACATTTGTGGTTTCCCTACAAAGGTAGCCAGAATCAGATAAAAGTGTTGAGAGAGCCTCAGATGAAGCAAAATGTAACACAGTTGGAGGGGAAGAATGAACCAGTTAACTCTGTTTTGGGAAACTATTTTCTTGAGCTTGAACCGAGAAATTATAAAGCTGAAGAAATTAGTGGCACATCAGATACCCAACCTGATCTCCTTCAGTTCTCACGGGCTGATAATATTGATTGTAATATAGTAGATTTAGTCTCAGATGTAGATATTAGTTCTAATTCAGTAGGGGTAGAGAATAAATTTTGGATTCTTTATTTTGATGGTTCCAAGACCTTGGAAGTATCAGGAGTTGGTTGTGTTTTTATGGATCCTAAAAAAATGATAAATATTTCCTTTCATGTAGATTAGAATTTGAGTGTACTAATAATACAGCTAAGTACGAGGAATTAGTCTAGGGACTGAAAAATGCAATGGAATTAAAAGTAAAAAATATAAAAGTGTATGGAGATTTCGAAATCATTGTTAAACAAGTTCGAAACAAAATTCATTGCATATCACCACATTTGAAGGCTTATCAAAATGAAGTATGGGATTTATTAACAAACTTTGATGCATTCAATAGCTCTTCAATTCCTATATTAACAAATGTAGCAACTAATCTGTTAGCTACTTTAGCTGCAAGGCTGGTACCCACGAATAATAGAATGTTCAATTGAATTTCTTTTCAGGCCTTCCGTTCCATACAATATCACCAATCTGAGGGTGTTTGATGATGATCAACAAATCTTGGAGTGTCTAACGAATGATGAAACCTTGAAAGGAACCATAATAGATGATGAAGAACATCAAGCAAATCTCCAGAATGGAAATTTTATTCCTAAAGGGGTCAGGACACTATAATGGATGTTCGATCTAGAAACCAATTTTAGAAGACCAGCAAATGTCAAGACAAATAGTTCATCTCTGCAATAAGAGCTAATAAATCTAGGGTCAGAGGATGATACCAAATATGTGAACCTCAGCAAGTGTTTTTCACCCGGCGAGAGGAGCAAATTCATTAGTTTGTTCAAACAATACAAATATGTATTCACTTGGACATATGAAGACCTCAAAACCTATGACACCAAAATTATACAGCATTTCATTCCAATCAAAGTTGGATTCAAGCCTTATCAACAACCTCTAAGAAAGATGCACCCCAAACTAGAACCTCTAATTCAAAGTGAGGTGAAGAAGCTTCTTGATGCTAAGATCATATTCAAGGTTAGACATTCAGAATGGGTTTCAAATTTGGTGCTAGTACGAAAGAAGTCTGGAGAGATCAAACTTTGTGTTGATTTCAAAAATTTAAACCGTGCATCTGATAAAGTTAATTACCATGTCCCACCCATGGAACAGATATTACAAATGGTCTTAGGTTCTAAGTTGTTTTCTCTATTAGATGGATTCTCAGGCTATAACCAAGTGTTAGTAGCAGAGGAATACAAACACAAGACCACCTTCAGAACCAAGCGGAGGAATTTTGCATATGGAAGAATGCCCTTTGGACTCATTAACGCTGGAGCAACTTTCCAAAGGGCTATGGATATAGCTTTCCATGGTCTGATTTGACAGAGTGTTGTAATCTATTTGGATGATGTCATAATGTTTTCTAAGGAGAGAGAAGAACATGCATTTCATTTGAAACATATTTTCGAACGTTGTAGAAAATATGGCATTTCTTTAAATCCTAAGAAATGTGTGTTTGATGTTACAGAAGGAAAGCTATTGGTTCACATTATTTCAAAGAAAGGGATCTCAATAGACCCAGAAAGGATTAAATAAATAGAACAGATCCCTTTACCCCATAATAAAAAAGGTATGCAGTCTTTTATGGGGACAATAAATTTTGTGCGAAGGTTTGTGCCAGACTTGGCTCAAATAGTCAAACCATTGCAACAAATGGTCAAGAAAAGTGTTCAATTCAAGTGGATTGATTCATATAAGGTTTCATTTAACAATATCAAGACATCAATATCTCATGCATCATCCCTTAAAAGCCCCAACTTTGAAAAAGACTTCATCTTGTACACTTTTGCTTTAGATGATTCATTAGTAGCGGTGCTTACACAGAAAGAAGAAGGGCGATATGAGTACCCCATATTGTTTATGAGAACTGGTATGCAAGGGGATGAATTGAATTATCCCATAGTTGATAAGAAATCTTATGCAGTTTTTAAGGCAATGAAGCAATTCAGACCGTATTTACTGAAGAACCGTACCAAAGTGATAGTTCCACACCCAGCAGTCCGATCTCTTTCTGTACAGAAAGAGTTATGAGAAAGAAGAGGTAACTCGGTAACGGCCTTACAAGAATACGAATTAGAATTCAAACCAGCAACCATAGTCAAAGGGAAAGGGATCTGCAAATTTATGGCTGAGAGTTGGGACAATGAGGATAACAATTGGGACAATGAAGCTAAGTTACACATGGTGGATGTATGTCCTTTATTTACAACTCCATAATCCTAGTATAGAGACCTGTTTCATTATATTCAAGAAGGATACTTTCCTGAACACTGGAATCCCAAGAAAAGGAGATCATTATGCTTAAACTCAACCTTATATCAAATTATTGATGGAGTGTTGTTTAGAAAAAATTATGATGGAGTTCTTCTCAGATGCTTGGAATGCGAAGATGCAGCTAAGGTTGTTATAGAGCTACATGATGGACCTGCTAGAGGTCATTTCTCAGGAGATACAACAGCACACAATATTTTGAGAGTCGGGTATTACTGGCCAACTTTGTTTAAAGATGCTCACGCTCATGTTAGGAAATGTGATACTTGTCAAATGAGCGGGGAAGACAAGCAAAGGCAGCAGGGCCATTAAAGCCAGTTATTATTTTCGAACCATTCAAGAAATGGGAGACTGACAATATTGGAGAGATCAATCCAAATTATTCATTGCAGCACAAGTACATCCTGACAACAACAGACTACTTCACTGGATGGGTAGAATCCATCCTGTTACGAAAAGTGAATGAAGATGCAGTTATGGATTTCTTGCAAGATCATATTATGACTAGGTTTAGGGTTCCAATTGCCCTGGTTTTTTATAATGATTCATGTTTTTCATCTATTAGACTGACTAAATTTGCAAATGAGAAAGGGATTAAATTACATTATTCTACTAACTATTATCTACAAGGTAATGGTCTAGCAGAATCTACAAATAAAAATATCATTAGGATTTTGAAGAAAACAATCATAGAAAATCAAAAGAGTTGGCACATAGGTTTGCCTAATGCACTATGGTATGATAGAGTCACACCCAATAATTCCTTAGGTGTGTCCCCCTATACTCTAGTCTATGGGAAAGAAGCCATCCTGCCTCCAAATATTTTGTTTCCTTCCTCTCAACTAGCCCAAGCCTCTAGAGGAACTGACAATGAGGCTCTGCAAATCTGAATCAATAATCTGCTAAATTTGGAGCAATCTAGATCCAAATCAAAATAAAGGTTTAAGTATCAACAAGAAATAGTGAAGAGATGGTTTGATAAGCACAAAGCTAGAAAGAAGAAATTTGAAGTAGGTGATTTGGTTCTTAAATGGGATCACCTGCATGATTAGAAGGGAAAGCACACTAACTTTCAGCAATTATGGATAGGCCCTTTTCAGATTGTAGAGAAGTTAGGCCCCTCAACTTATAAATTGCAAGATTTACAAGGGTGGGAAGAGAACTTTCCAGTCAATGGTTTAGTTCTCAAACCATATTTTTCTTAATGTTGTTTGATTTTTCTGTGTACATAAATAAAACCTTTGATTGGTTTCAATCTTGTTTTCTTTAGGTTAGTTCTACTTGATTTACATTTTTATTTTCTTAGAGTCTGATTTCTTGTATTTTGTTTGCTTTACCTTATGTTTTCAATAAAATAGCACAACCTTTGGCTTTGGAGTTCATTAGAGTTCTGGATAAATGGAAAAAATCTTTTGACTAAAGACTATTTGTTGTTTGCATATACATCATGCTTAAGGATCCTTTAAGATTAGCAAATTATCTGAATAAATTTTGAACACATTGAAGTCCTGTTTAAACCCTGTAAAATAACTAAGGTCAGAAAAGTCCATAATACTATTTTGAGGATCCATTCACTCCACACTAAAGTCTGTCCTAGGAAGCTAACAACAAAAGACCCATGGAAAGGAAGTGGGGTGAATAGATGTATGGTATTTAAAATGATCCCATGCCACAAATGAAATCCAAAGGGACAAAATATTCAAATCTCCCAGAAGGAAAACATATATCAAAAAACATACTAAATATAAATTAGTTTGGATAAGATTGATTGAAGGATCCTCTTCATCCGTGAGCTGAAAGTAAAATATATCTCACACAAAAGGACACCATGGATGGAAGAACCTAAACCAAATTTCAAATGAAGAAAACAATCCTGGAAGACTCAAAAGGACAAAAATCCAGAAACGTCAAAACAATGCAAAATGGCATGGGAATGAGGAACAAACGAATATATCTATTCACACCCTGTTACAATCCTGTGGTGTCTAAGTTGGAACCAATCTGAAGTCAAAAGTAAAATAAACTTCATATCCTGGCCTCAGAAGAGTTATCGAGACTATGAAATATCGGTTCCCCTTTTCCATTGGACCATAATCAATGCCAAAGTTTATAAATCTTGTATTCTAGAAAATCTGGGCATCTTAAAGAAATATGGTAAAATGGTCTAACAGGATACTTTAAAGCAGTTGTTGTTTCAAAAGTCAGTTGTTCAGAGATTTGTTTAGTCACCAATTGTTGCAGCTGAAACTATCCTCCCAAAAAGAAAATTGATTTTTAGGGCCCCCTATTCTTTTTAGTTTTTTACAAGGCTTGGAAAGTCTATCTTTATCCCACCAGATTGGTTTCATGACTTAAATTTTGAAAAAAGAAGTTGTCTTTCTTATGTATCGGATTCACTCTTGAAAGTTTACCTAACGTATCGGAAGCATAGTGCTCTAGCCACCTAATTCTCATTGTAAAGCGCTTCCGAAAAATCCTTCCAACGCATCGGGTGTTCTTTGGTCTATCATATCAAAAAGCACTGGCCGATGCTCCCAAATGCCTAGTACAAATCCTTTTCGACACATCGGGTTTCCCGTGTTCCATATTGTTCTGATATCCATGGAAGTTTTGTTATGTTTCCATCCATCGTTCTAGCTGCTTCTTCTGAAGTTCTTCGAGAGTCTAGTGATTTTTCTGGTCAATGTCCCAGATGCATAGTCTAATGTACAGTTGGTGCCTTCTCGAAGTCTATTCTGATACCAGTGTAGGATTAGTGGTTTCGCTTACCGCAATTGTTAAAACATTTTATCTTCTTCGGCGTCTTATTTTTTAGCCACTTGAGCTCATCGGGACTGCTCTTTATAGCCACCCAAGGCCTTCACGTCCACTAGAGGGATCTTTTTCGACGTTCTTTTGGAACTTACACAGTCTCCTACCCGAGGTTGTTTATTACGCTCACCCGCATTTCAAAGCCTATTTAAGATGCCAAGGGGTTATTCCACGGTCATTGTTTCATGGTTTTTGTTAGCCATTAGGAGAAAGTAGAGTTGTTAGTCGATGAAGCATTTTTAGCCAGCGGGGGTCATTTCAGAAATCCAGGTAGGATCTTGTTACTTGTCCCTTTACTTAGCGAATTTTTGAACAGCTGGGTAGGGGTTTTTTTTTTCTTTCCCGCGGAGGGTATTTAAGCACTGTGGTAAATCCCTTGTGAAGCATTGTGTTGTTTGGTTAGCCTACCTCAGCCGTTCTCTCCTACCCAATCGTTCTTGCTCAGTCTCCACAATGGTTTTTGTTCTGACATTCGTAGGTAGAGAGAGGGTAGTGGGAAGACATGTGTTTCATAGTCTGCACCACTCCCTCATTTCCTCAGTCAGAAGATGGTAGTTTCGCAGCCATTAGCCGGATAGAGGAGGCATTTTTGCAAAGTGTCGTGGGAGGAATTTACGTTTAAGATTAAAACCCTGGGTTTTGCGAGGTTTCTCCTCCTGTAGCATCTCCGCGTGGTTGTTCTTATCAATAGGATTAACGTCAATATGCTCATAGAAGTAGGTTACTATGGGGAGGGCCTTAAGGTAAGTGTGTAGAACGTTTTCCTATGACCCTAGTGCATCCCTCCTTTGAAAGTTACGCCTATTGTTTATTTTCAGTTGAAATAAAGTGCAGCTTAGGGTGTAAATAGTTTTGATCAATATGCACTATGATGACTCGGTAAATAAATTTAGGGTTAAAAAATTGGTTTTGTGTTTAATGTAGAATTTATCATAATATAGTTATATGTTAGAAATAGATTGAATCTAACATGTTGTTGTATGATCAACACAGGCTTGTCACCCATATAGCAACATGCCTCAAAAATAGAAGAAGAAGGTGCAAGCAGCAAATGAAGAACCATAGATAGAGATCATAACTCAAGTCGAGGTCATATATGTAGATACCAAAGCAGTCACGGGTATCGAAGATACCAAAGCAGTCATGGGTATCGAACCTGAATACAAATGGGGGGGAATATACCAAATGATCACCATTTAAAGTGTCCCATATGCCATATTGGAAGATTTTCCCATATACGCCAATATAGAAAGATCAGCAATCATGAACATGGCCACACGTCCAGAGCTTTTTCCATGTTCTGAGGTAGTAGGATGGATTCTCCCGAGGGTTGATGTAACAAAGATGATTTTCGATAATACTGAAGGACATGGTTATGCTACTTATATCCCATCTTATGTAGCCATGGACTACAAGCTACCAATGCCCCAAACCTATTTAACTAAAGGATGGTTGAAAGACCTTAATCTAGATGTTTTGGACAATGTAAAAAGGATGATGATTCTCAAGAAGAATTTTCATATAAGGCTTTCCAGGGAGTATGAAACAGCAAACCTTTGCACTCCCTACATATTGATAGCGTTGATATTGAACAAGATCTTTGGAAGAGAAAATGGAAAGAATTTCAAACTGATTTGAGTACCGGTAATATTTTTTGTGGCCACTCAAGGCACCATCTTCAACTGAAAAAATAAAGTGTCTAACAGTTTTCCTTCATGCATAAGTGCATCATTGGGGGGAGTCTCACAAAAGAAATCAAAATTCTATATGAGCTCAATTCTGATTGACTGTATCTTATGCGCACAGTCATTCCCATCTCTGAAGTGTTGATGGGATAAGGATAATTCTCCTGTCTATGTTGTATATTAGTTGTTGTGGG
The DNA here is from genome assembly GCA_001517045.1 of Pseudotsuga menziesii. Classification (NCBI taxonomy): domain Eukaryota; kingdom Viridiplantae; phylum Streptophyta; class Pinopsida; order Pinales; family Pinaceae; genus Pseudotsuga; species Pseudotsuga menziesii. The sequence goes on along the minus strand of LPNX011202082.1, from coordinate 481,470 downwards.
CACACAAATATTTCAATCACTATAAAAGTATTTGTGAAGACTTCATAATTCCATTATATAGATTGATTTTCCTTATTGAGTGTGATTGCATGTCCGAAGAAGCTTTAAAGTTTGTACAAGATAATGGGCATTATTACTTGACAGAGGAAGGTTTGTATTTGAGGATGTTTGGCATATCGAGGGATCCTTCTCTTTTTCCAAAGTATGCTACAGATTATGTTATTCATAAGGAGGTAGTAAGGCAGCTGTACATTGATGGAGTTGTTAACTTCCTGTTTGAACAAAAGAAGGTTGTGTATCCCCCAGTATTGTTTTATATAGGGAGTTACAAGTTTTCCAAAGTAAAGAGTGCATCAGAATTTGTAAAAGAGCTAGAATATTTTCACTTTGGCGAGATGAGTTTCCATAGGAATGATTCCGAGGATAAGGTTGCTAATTATTGTACTACAGCAGGAGTGCATTTTGAGTATGCAAACTTTTGGGATAAAGATAAAGAAATTTTTTGAAATGCATGCAATATGATAGCTTTGAGGAGGAGATTTAAGAAAAAGATAGCTACGGTCAGTGGAAAGGGAAAAGCTATTGAGCAATAGAAGAAGCAAGAGGAGGAGGAGGCTACCGAGAAAATACAAGAGGAGGCACTCTGATTATCATAAGAAGTAGAACAGTGGTTGGTAGCAAAAGAAGAAGAAAAAAGAAAATCCAAAGAGGAAGCCGATAAAAGGTCGATAGAAGAAGAAATTGTGAAAAAGAATGAAGAGGAAGAAGCTCAGAAAAAGTAGGAAGAGAATGAGAGGTTAAGACTAGAGGCAGATGATAAATAAAAATAACATGCAGAGAAAGCAGTTGAGGAGTTTTGACAAAAGGAGAAAGCGGAACAAGATTATGTAGACTGGGAGCAAACTCAGTCTTATGATGATCCGATAGAATCCTCAGTCCCATCCAGTAGCACAGCAGAAGGAAATCCAGTTCTGACAATAGGAATTGAATTAATCCCTTTTATTTCATCCCAAGAAGAAGATGTGGCTGATATGAATACCATATTTTATGACAAAGATAAAAAGAGAATTGTCAAGAGAATGGAGAAGAAAGTAGACACTGGAGAAAAGAAGGGAGTTATGGTGACTGAAAAGACAATTGTTCATGGGACTGACAAAGAACCGAGACTTATGGCAAGGGAGGTTATAGCCTTAGCCCTATATAATGAAGACAATGTTGATAAAATAATGACGGATTTGGAACAATCTCAGAAGAAGATTGTTCAAATGAAAGAAACTCTAAAAAGGGAAATATATGAAGGTCAAATTCTGAAGAGAAAGTATGAAGACATGCTTAGTACGATTGAGGAGTCCATGGCAGCATGCCAAACTTTACAGTCCAACAAGGATGCTTTAGTATTATCAGTGAAAATCATTGAAGGAGAGAAGAAATACCTCGAGAAGCAGGTCATGGAAGTAGTGCAGAAAGGGGATATGGAAAACAAAAGAGTAGAGGCGTTGGAAGCCCAAAACCTTTTACTTGGAGAACAACTACAAATGGAAAAAGAGAAATATATGGACATCACTCCATTCTGAAATATAGCTTCGATGCTACAAAATGAGATAAATCAGTTGTTGTTGATCCTTGCAGGGGAAATGTATAGAGTTAAGCAAATCAAGGATAGACTGAAAGAGCTAGAAATCAGCTCAACACAATCTGGAGAATATTATCGGATGTAGTCGAGCTTGTAAAAAATCATCTAGCCTGGATAGAAACCCATTCAACATTTCCAACTAACATGCCTCAAAAGTATGCAGGAGTTCTTAAAATGGAAGTAGCCATACTGGATTTTGGTTGTAGAACGGCGGTGAGATTAAATACTGCCATTGAGAAAACTATTGAGACGTGTGCTGAATTGTACAAAGGAATACATCTGGTTCACATTCGATGCATGATTCTAACAGAATCCCTGGATCAGGTTTTTCCCAGTCAAAGAAGAACATATGAAGAATTTGCAAGAGATGCTGCGAAAAGGAGAGGAAAACATATCCATGCTCAAATCTGCTAGTGAAGAAGATATCAAGAGTTGGATTATAAAGGAATCAGGTCACAAAATCAAGTTGGAAGAAGCTTTTATTCATAGTACAACCAAGGTGAGGGAAATTGAATCTCAGCAGTCAAAGCATGAGGTGGCAGTTTGTGTATTGGATCTTGCAGAGTTCCAGGTCATCAGTGAGCAAGCACAAGCTTGGGGTGTTTTTGTCAAGACACCAGTTGGGCCTTCTTAGTTTTTTCTTATTCATAAATTTAAGCTTATGTAATATTTTGTATTTATCCCTTTTTCTAAGTGCAATGCACTAGGAGACAATTTTTTGCAAAGGAAGAGTCGAGGGAGCCCAAAAGGCTAGAGGGAAACTCAAGAGTAATATTTTGTTTTGTATAAGTAGAGGTGAAGGAGATGTTAGAAAGGACTTTTCCATGCTATATTTTGTGAAGTCTATTGTAAGAAGAAATACTTCCTTTTATAATAAAGAGGCCATAGTTTCTGCTGAAGAAGGGACTGTGAAGTTTCAAATGCATGCTGTAGATTGGTTGACTGTCGAATTATTTTTGTTTCAGATAATTCTACAAAATGTGAGATCATTCTGACTTATGAATTAATTCCATGTTATGAATGATTTCTTATTATTTTTATGAAACTTATGCAGTAATCTGAGTAATGGATGTTTTAACCAACAATGAGCTATCTCTTTGTTTATCTTTCTACATATATTCATGTATTTTGAATTATGAACAGCTATCTGTAATATTCTTTATGCATGTTTTATAGTACATTACTCAGCATTTAATATAATCTTTCTCCCTAGGGATAGGTTAGATAGAACTAGTTAGCTTAGCATAGTCGTTATTTGTTTATGATTTAGAAGCGAAAGGGGTAAGACGAGAGGTAAGAACCTGCGCATCACATTGTGAACTCTTTTTATCTCTATTGATTGCACTTAATTAGGCACTTTCATATCATATATAAAATAAAATAAAATAAATACACTTAAACGGTGGACCGGGCCACAACCGATAAAGCAAGCTTAAACTGTTGCTTGACATAGGTAGTTGAACCGTAAACCGGACGGACTCCCTATACCAAATGATAACGAGCTATTTGGGAACGTTTATTGAGGAGAATCCTTACTATTGTTACCTAGGATTTTCCAGGCCTCAACAAGAACCAATGAAATTTGGGCTTCCCAACAACACCTGTGGGCCAATAAGGGGCCCCATACAACAGGCGTCTTAAGCATAGAAGTCGTAGTCGTTCTCCCATTGAAACTCCTCAAGACCCTTAGCAAAGCCATATCATCCATATTATTTTTTATCAGTACGAAGACCCTCTACATATTGAAATGGCTCTGACGGTGGCATTATATCGAGATAGGAAGATAAGATCCAATGAGTGCTCGTCGAACCTTCACAGATGCCATCGTCAAGTGTTATGATGACAACACAGATGACCATGTGGGCTCTTGATCCAATCTCCTCATGTGAAGATGCTAAATACATCGCCCCTAAGACTCTAGCCTCTTGAGATCATTTTCTGAATTGACCTCTGGCTTCACCTGTAATCAGCTCTGGATCCCCTCGACATGTGTGGATTTGATACTTGGTGCTCCGTTGATATCCTCTGTGTGCATTGTGTCTTGCCCTAGTTCTCAGAGTCCCTTCTTTCTCGCAATATGTCGTGTAAAGGCTATACCTGCCCTCTCCTGCTTAAATCCATGATAGAATTCCTCATCATCACAAATGCTCGGTGGTAGCCGTCAAACTCCTGAGAAGTGACCTGGTTGTCGATCCTGCCTGTCCTGACCCCTGTTTCATGGTCCTTTTCCTTCTTCTCCTTACCCACACCTTTAGACAAGTGAAACGTGTCTTGGCTGTATATTTCACGCATAGGAGATCTCGGTCGTTCAACTAGATGGCCCTTACCCCACTTTGCGCTCTCCCTGTTGGTTAACCTTCACGCAATTTTTTTCTACGATAAATATCAAGGTCAGCAATCACTTACCTCATTGAATATTCATCATAGAAAATGAGAGGGCCCTACATGGTTCCACCTTGCCTCCTTCCACTATCCATCGCGCATCAATCACGTCCATTGATCGGATCCTTGTGCGATCGCCACCATCCAAACATGTGGGGCCTTCCTCCATTTTGTGACCCTCTTCTATATATTTGGGTGATGAAAAGGTTCTTAGCCTTAGATCTAGTCTACATGAATCGTGGTCGTTGGGAAAACAAGACGAGCCATGTATTTTGATCGCCCTCGCAGTCTAGTTCTCTACACGCCTCTTCTGTCATGAAATCATCGACCTCTGTTGCTCTGCAATGCCTATCCCTGCGATGATCCCTCCCAAAGTCGTCAATCCTAGAAATTTTGTTTCCTATACCCTCTTCCGCGATCTGATTTCCATATGCACCTATTCAAAATTTAGCACAAGTTCTAACAGTAGCTCCAACTCGGGGATGCTACCCTCCCTATGAGGTCGCAAAGAACCTGTGTAGACCAGGAGCCTGATCCATTTGGCTGATTGAGATCATTTCCTGTAGTGTGCTCTGAAAACAAAAACCGAATAGAAACTGAAAACGAAACTAAATAATTGCTCAAACAGGATGTTCGCCATGTCGAGCTTATTTGTTCCTACCTACCCTACCTACCGAACGTTGCTGTACAGTCAAGTGACTTCTGACTTCCAGTGAATCCAATCAAGAAGGTGATATCGTTTGCAAGATTTTCCTTCATGCTTAATCAAGGGCAGTAATGTGAAGTAGAATGATCGGAGGTTATTCCTGAACCTCTAGTTCTTGTCTTGCAAAATTTTCCTATCATTCCCATCGTACAAATTCTCCACAAGTGTGGCCATTGGTTCATGACAGCTGTTCGTAAATCCTTATTTACACTTGTCATGACCAAGATGCTCCATGTACTCAGTCACAGGATCATAAAATCGATGACTATCCTGAACTGATCCCGTCCTTTTCTAGCTCCATGATTCCTGCTCTGAAGGTATCTTCTCCTCCACACTGCTCAGTGGTTCTTAGAAATACTCGTCCAAGAGGAAACCATGATCGTTTGTACATGAGACCTCAATTGCCTCATTCTGATTTCCAGAAACCATGCCCTATCTTTCCTTGTGCATTACATAAGAGATGTTTTCAATGAAATCCAATGAACTACACTCTTATTGAACTAGGTATTCTAAACTGGAAGAGCAAGAATAAACGTCCCATTTAGGACCCTCATCTTCTAAGCATCTTTCCTCGTGTTCCTCATACAGTGGAGACCTGAAAACCTCCTCAAACTCCCTTTCCTCAAAATCCCCACTGAAAAATCTTTCAATAGGAAGGCTATTTTCTTCGGCGTACATATTGCAATACCCCTCTTGTATGGACTTGGACCACTCATCTGTGTTCTCATAAAAAGAAAAACTAGGATACACATCAAATCTCATTTTTTCACTTCCCCTATCATCCAATCTAGGAAATTCCATGACCTTTCCCTTAACCTCCATTTTTTGTGCTTGGTTTGAAATATTTAATATTTTCTTCAAAAAATCAAATGAGGAAAATCATAAGGGTAGGAAGATACCTTCCTCTTGCTGACTATATTCTTCATAAAAAGTAAGTTCGGGGTGTTGAGGAGACTTTCGTTGTTTTTCCTCTTCCTCTGCCACTAGTAGAGAAGGCCATGTGTGTTCTAGTAGGTCTTCAAGGACAGTTTGATATTTCTCAACACACAGGGGTCCCCTGACTTCTTAATCACTTATGGGGCAGGGGTTGTGATTCATTGTGAATCCCTCCATCCATCCTTCCAAGATCTCCATTATCTCCTCCATTCTAGCCTCCAATGTGTCAGAGAGAGGAAGCTGGAGGAGGGCTTCATTCTATCTTCTCTCTTCTTCTTTTCTTCCCTTCTCCTTTGCAGCAGTTAGGTTCATTTCCACCTCTGTGGCATTGTTCATCATGTCTACTAGAGATTTTGACCTTCTCTCGTTGAGCCACAAAACGAACTCGCTATCAAATGCCTCAGTGTACTGTATTTGGGAAGCACCAAGGGGTGATCTGAACTCAGAAGGGATTATGTTGTATAATTTCATAAACCTTCCAGAGAATTCTTAGACACATTCACTCTCATCCCTCCTAATGGAATAGAACTGAGATAAGCACCTCCTGGGGTCTTTCTTTTATGCCCATCTTTCTTTGAAGGTGTCCTCCAAAGCTTGATAGCCCAAGACGGAACTATCTGGGAGACTGGTTAACCATATCCTTTCCTCTCCAACAAGGCTTTGAGAAAACATCCTAACCCTAATATCTTCATGGTCCACTTCTTCGAGGTCAATCTAGTTTGCAAGCCATCCTAGATGTTCCTTAGCCAAATATTCCTTCTTCCCAGTAAATTGATTAATCCTTAGGGCATAACCCTGAGGAATTTCATGGAGGACTGCAGGGAGAATTATATGGGAGAAACATTTATCCCTTCCTGGGGTTATGATAGATCCTTTGAGAGGGCCCTAAATCATTGAATGATGAAGGTTCCTTGAGATCTGAAATGAGAGGTGGCAAGGTTGCAACAGCGGGTGGTCTTTCAACCTGGGATTTTGATGAGGTCAATTTAGAGGAGGGTAGAGGGCATTCAAAATTAGAGGAGGGTTGGAAATCCCTGTCTAGGGGCTCAAGAAATCACGTAGATTTGGTAGTAGCATCACAAACCTCATGGGGTTCGGATGAAGAGGTTTGGTCATAGGTATATGTACATGGAGAGGAGGATTTCTCAGTCTTTAAATAGGGATATGGATGGGTAGGTCTAGGGTCTTTCCCTGAGCATGAAATATATTAGAGAAATATTTTGATCAACCCATGCAAGTATAGGAGAATATGCATAAGGAAGGACAAGATATCTCAAAGAAAGACTACAAAGTGCCTCATCTTGTATCTTTCCCTTCCAGGTTTTCTATATTGGGCTCATTTTCCCCAGTTGAGTTGCAATGGAACCTTTGAGAGTCTTTCCAGGTTTTGGTTGTTCAGGATTCCCAATGGAATCACCTTCAAAGGCCTTGAGTGGATTCACCAGAGCATATACAACCAAAAATCTGTCTAGGACCGGATTCTCAACTAGGTCATAGAACTAAGCAATTTTGTTTGTCCCAGGGATGATTTGATCATTCACTCCTTGGCAACGGCACTAAGATGTCAGCACCCTATAATTTTCCTATGGTTGTTGTAGGAAGTCACAGGGGTCACCATTTCAAAACATATTTAGAATACATTCTAAACAAGGAAAACAAAGAGGGCTCTCTCTTGTCACAGTAACCTTCACATACACATCTTTAAACATGCATGCAAAAGACTAGATTTTTTCTAGTAACATGATAGTTACAAAACAAAGGGTTGAAGGACAAACAAATATTGAAACCATTGGGAGATGGAGTCACGGTCTAAAACATTCAAGCACATTATAGTAGATAATAAACAATGATTTCTCTCCTGTATTATGAGGCAAAGTGTAGCATTCAGCGAAATATCTTTTAAACGGTGGAGAGTGTTAGATTTTTATCATTTAAGCAATATGATCTTAGGATATTATCTGATAGAATAACATGCACAGCAATCGATCACAAGGGACAATAAACACAAATATTTATCCTCGGGGAAACCATAAAGGAAAAACCCCGCAACTTCCTCAAATATAGAATGAGCACCAGTGGCAGCAGTTAAACCCAAAGACAAAAAGATGAACTCCAATAGTTGTTCTCTCTCTCACTTGTGTGAGCTCCTCTTCTCTCACCTATGCGCTATAGATGGGTGTGTGTGTGTCTCAAATAGAGAGGCTCACACTCTATTTATACTAGTTTCCAACTTAACAATTACTTACTAGGGATGACTTCTCTAAGAGAGTCTAATAACCCTAGTGCCCCACAACCGTGGGGACTTTACCGCCAACTTACAAAGGAGGCTTAATCTCTATGACTTTACATGACTTGCTTACATTAATGATTCTCTTGATAGGAACATCGGGGACCAATGAAATACAATATATGAAATATACAAGTGAATACATTCCAAAGTTACAAATACATCAGCACTCACTCTTAACTAGGAAGGTATTCTCTTGACACAATTCATCAGCATAAGTATTCGTCACTGGATCATTGATCAAAGCTAGATCATCACTGGATCATCATTAAAGATGGATCATCATCAAAGCTGGATCATCACTGGATCATCATCATCATCACTGCTTCCGCTATCTCGATCAAATGGTTCTATCTCTCAATTCTTCTCATCACAGGAAGTTATACAAAGCCATCCCTTTTTCATACTAGTTGTAGGCCTAGCCTCCATGTAGGTCTTCATCGACAGAGCCAACCCTTTTTCATGTTGTATGTAACTTCATAGAGCCATTCCTTTTTCATACTGGATGTACCTCTACAGAGCCAGTCCTTTTTCATACTGGATGTAGGCCTCTACAGAGCCAGCCCTTTTTCATGCTGGATGTAGGCCACTACAGATCCATCCCTTTTTCATGCTGGATATACCTCTACAGAGCCAGCCCTTTTTCATGCTAGATGTAGGCCACTACAGATCCAACCCTTTTTCATGTTGGATGTACCTCTACAAAGCCAGTCCTTTTTCATACTAGATGTAGGCCTCTACAGATCCAACCCTTTTTCATGTTGGATTTACCTCTACAGAGCCAATCCTTTTTCATAGTGGATGTATGCCACTATAGAGCCAGCCCTTTTTCATGCTGGATGTACCTCTACAGAGCTAGACCTTTTTCATACTGGATGTAGGCCACTATAGAGCCAGCCCTTTTTCATGTTGGATGTACCTCTACAGATCCAGTCCTTTTTCAAACTGGATGTAGGCCTTGCCCTCTACAAGGACTTCTGCTACAAATCTAGTCCTTTTTCATACTAGATGTAGGTCTCAGTACTTATATCTGACCATGGGAGGAACCAATCCTATCGCCATGTCAGAAAGGCACAACACTTAAATCTGACCATGGGAGGAACTAATACTACCACCATGTCAGAAAGGCTCAGCACTTACATCTGACCATGGAAGGAACCAATCCTTCCACCATATCAGAAAGGCTCAACACTTACATCTGACCATGGGAGGAACCAATCCTACCACCATGTCAGAAAGGCTCATGGACTCATCACTTCCCCTTAGAAGGAACCTCGATCTGGAGAACACCAAGCTTCTCCTTAAAGTACTCAAACTTCACTCTAGCCATTTCTAGCATAAAATCACATCAGGGATGATTACATCCAAGGATAACCTGCGAGCTTCACCGGGACCAATTACATCTAAGGACAACCTACATGACTTTTTACATCTAAGCAACCTACAAGATTCTCTGGGATTTTATGCTCATATAACCTTTCTCACCAACTATGATAGAACTCCCTCTTTCAAGATATCTTGATCTAGATCACATACTGAATCTTAACTGCTCCTCTCTGCAAAAAATGTGAGTCACATCAATCAAATCAAATAGTAGTTTTCAAAAGAAACATACTACCTAACAAATAACCGAGCAAGTGGCAACATATTTTGTCTCAGCTATGCTCAGCGCCGCATGCAGAACTTCTTCCTACTAAACCAAGAGATCACACCTAATCTCATACTAAAGCAGCACCCCGAAGTGCTCTTCCTATCAATGGCACTACCTGCCCAATCCTAATCCACATAACCCTCTAGGTTAATATTATGATTCGGTTCATACCTGATCCCATAATCAATTGTACCCTTTAGGTACTTCACTGCATGTTTTGCAACCATCAGGTGAACATGTCTCAATGTGTTCACAGCAAATAAAATATCCGGTCTTGTATTCGTCAGGTACATCAAGGAACAAATCATCTAACGGTATATTGTGGCATCAACCGACTTTGATGAAGAAACACTCAATAGCTTTAGGTTCGATGCCATAGGTGTGTTCATGGCCTTACAGTCCATCATCCTGAACCTCTTCAGGATCTATACTGCATACTCTCCTTGTCCCATGGAGATTCCATCCACATTCTACCACACCTCCATGCCTAGAAAGTAGTGCATCATATCCAAGTCCTTTATCTTAAACTCGGAAGAAAGTCTCCTTCTTGAAACTTTAATGAGTTCCTCTTTTCTTTCAGGAACAAGTCATCAACATATTACAAGAACATCACTGGTATTCCACCTTCAACCTTGAATTAAAGGTTGGAATCCTCTTTACTCTCAGTAAATCCTAGAGCCATCAGTAATCTGTCCATCCTGTCGTACCATGTCGAACCTCAAGATCTTCTACAGTCACCCCCTCTGAATTGGAGCATCACTCTACCTCTGCCTTTCATATTCTATGTATTGAAACATTATGTACTGGAGTGACAAGTAGCTTCCTCTACTACTAATATTATATGTATCCATTTAGGGTCATTGGATACCAAGATCCTCTATCTTGGACCTTTTCAAAATTTCTTTTTGCACCCATCTGTGAGCTTGTCATCCTCTATAGGCTTTCATCTTCAACATTATAGCAAAGATTAAGATATTTACTAGGTGACCTCCAAGATCCACATGTATGTGTTATCCCATGGTGCCTTCTAATCTTGTACAAGGCCTTCTTTAATTTTCACACATGATTATGCCTGTCATGTGTCTTAACTTCTAGTGGATGCAAATGTCTCTTCGTAGTCTATGCCTTCTTTTAGTGAGAAGCCTCGTGCTACGAATCTTGCCTTGTATCCCACTATGTTTCCATATATTGCATGTTTTATCTTGTAGATCCATATGGAAGACACTAGGGACTTCCCTTTAGGTCTCTATACCGCATCCTAGACATCATTCTTCTTGAACTGGTGCACTCCTTCCCTTTCTTCTTGGATATTTCTTCATAGCTGGAAGGCTTTGCATCAGTGATGTTACTCAACAGTGTCACATAATTGCACTGTGTCTGATACCTCTTTCTTTCTTTGAAAGTATCGTCATATTATTCTTCATCTTGTATTGTTTCTCGAACTGTCGTCACTTGTTCTTCGGAAGAAGTCTCATCCTTCTTTTCTTGTAGACAATTATATGTGATCTTTCCTACAAGACAAATGCATTAGTTGTATGGTTAGAAACATTTCATAAGGCATATTCATAATGGAAAATTCTTATGCATAAATATATAATCATGCAACTATTTTAGCCAATACAAAATTCATCCATATCTTACAGAAACTTTCTAGATGCCTTCCATCTCTACCATGACATCATTGAGATTGTGCACTAATCCAATATGTCAGCAAAGAGGTTTCATTCTAGATAAGTAGCAATGGATAGTTGTATACCACCATGAGCTACTTGCCCATCACATGCATATTAGTCATATACTGTCATTAATGCAAACATTCTATCATACATAACACATCAACTGAATATAAACAAATGCATAACCAGATAATATCATGAAATGACAATTGAATATTTATCTTTATTCGTTTCGTGGGTAGACTCCTTCTTGAGCCTTCAGATTCATCATCTTCTTCATTCATAACAACATCATTTCTTATCCAAATGCTAAGATGGATAAGAGGTTCTTCAAGAGTTGAGTCCTTCGTATTCCTCATCGCTTGAGGGATCTTCTTTGAATCATGAGAACTAGATCTTTAGTTGCTCCCATATTCTTTTCTCTTATTATGAGTTGAGCTTCATCTTGTGTGCGTTCTTCCTAGAGTCCGTTGAAGATAATCACTTCCTTCTGGCACACATTCCTTGAATGAATGAATCACATGATCATGGGAGGCCATTCAAGGTGGTTATCACAATTCTTCATTCTCTAATTCTTCATCCACTGCTTTAAGTTTTTCTTTGATTTGAGATACCCTTATAAAGTATGATTGTATCGTCTCTGTATTCTGGATATTTACATTCTTCAACTGGTTTCTCAAATTCATCTTCTGATTTATGTTCTTCCCTTCAAATAGCTTGGTCAAGGAATCAAACATCTCTTTAGGTGTCTTAAGGGAAGAAACTTGTGGTATAAGGTGATCCTTTATAGAATCAGCAATAATCCTCTTGGCCTTGACCAAGTTCATGTGTAAGGCTTTAGCCTTATCTCCCTCTAGAACTGGAACCTCTCATCTTATGTAGGTGTCCAATTCATTTCCTTCAAGAACTAGTGAGATCCTATACTTCCATGCTTGGAATTTTTCAGCTTCACCAATATTGTCATCAAGATGGTGTGATTAGCCATTTTGAAATGAGAACCTCAAATGTAAATAGAAAAATATTAGATCTTATTGATTTGAGGTGTTCATCCTGGTTCTAGATCTGGCTGATCCAGGGTTTGTTAGAGAAACCATAATTTTAAAAACCTGGAATATTTTAGATCTTATTGGATAGAAATATGCTCCTTCTCAAGCTGACCTGTCCAGTGTACTCCTTTTCTGAAAACGGTGGAGGGAAGCTCCCGGAACAAGATTCCCTAGTTTTCCAATTTCTTCTGCAGAAATTCCTGATAATGTTTCTGCAATATCTCCTAAAGTACTACTCCTCTGTGTATGAAACTTCGTACTAAAGTATCTTTGTCTGTCCTATTTCTAACACCGTAGGTTTGAGCATAATTGGGTTAACCATTTGGGACTTATGAGAGTTTTTCTAGGGTGACTTCTTTCAAGATTGTTCAGCATAGAGAACTTGTACAGACTTCCACGTGTCACTGTTTCACCTTCAGGGTCTAAAAATTTTACCATAGAAAGTACATTATGTTCCCTATCTGGAACATATTGAGAAATTTCAATTGGACCTTTGTAGACCGAGATATGGCAATTCTCCCTATGTGTCTTGTTTAGGGATGAATCCTGGGAGAGGCTGGAACCCTGATTTGGAGGAATCATATCTCCATGAATATAGTGAATCTGAGGCTAAAATTTTACAAAAGGTACATCCAGATTATATCTTCGACCTATGAAAATTTTGGCTCCTGGTCCTTCTTCAATCTCGATATATAGCGAATGTACCAAAACTACAAGTTTTAGTATTTTAGGGTTTTTTAGGCCCAGGGTCAAATCAGGGTTTGACTTTCCTGTAGTTTTACCCAACCAAATAATTCGATCTTGGTCTCTAAATTTCGATTTTGAGGAGGATAGAAATCCTCTACTGGGCTCACTCAAAAATTCCTCTTCTGTGAAAATCCCTAATTTCCCGCAGTAGTGATAGGTCAAAAAATCGAAAATGCCCAGAATCAAATTATGATTCGACAGAAAGATGTGCCCTTCAACGAAGAGTTATCCTGGCCTCCTTTTGTTGATGATATATGGATAGAGACCCAAAATGTAAGAATCCCTAGCTTCTGCAGCTGCACAGTGTCTTCTTCTCAGGTTAGCTCTGATACCATGTTAGATTTTAATCATTTAAGCAATATGATCTTAGGATCTTATCTGAGAGAATAACATGCACAGCAATTAATCACAAAGGACAATAGAAACAAATATTTATCCTTGGGGAAACCATAAAGGAAAAACCCCTCAACTTCCTCATAGATAGAATGAGCACCAATGGCAGCAGTAAAACCCAAAGACAGATAGATGATCTCCAATAGTGTTCTCTCTCTCACTTGTGTGAGCTCCTCTTCTCTCACCTATGGGCTATAACTAGGTGAGTGTGTGTCTCAAATAAAGAGGCTCACTCTTTATTTATACTATTTTTTGACTTGAAAATTACTTACTAGGGTCGACTTCTCTAGGAGAGTCTAATAACCCTAGTGCCCCACAACTGTGGGGAATTTACCCACGACTTACAAAGGAGGGTTAATCTCTATGACTTTACATGACTTTATTACATTAATGATTCTCCTGATAGGAACATCAGGGACCATTGAAATAAAATATATGAAATATACAAGTGAATACATTCTGAAGTTACAAATACATCAACAAAGAGAAGAAACAGAAAATCCCAGCATGAAAATGGGCACCTATCGATGGATGAATCCCTTGCAATGCCTTTAGCAGAATAACAAAAGGAGGGAAACAACTGAAATAGAACACCTATCAATGGATAAATTCTATCACATCTATTACAAATCACAATACAAATATGATTTTCTGATGTAGGAGCGCTTAGCTGAGGGAAAATTCCTGCAAACTAATCTAAAAATGTATTGGTAGAAATAACACATATGGAAAATGAATTAAACAGAGAGCACACATTGAACATGAACACCATGATGAATCTCATATCAGCCAAAAAATATATTCATTAAATCTCCCAAAAATTGTTTGCAGAACTAAAAAACCGTCGCTGAGGCCTCAAAATTAAAATCAGTACAACCTCTATCCTCCTCTGAGGAAGTTGTATTTACAATGTAAACTACCCCCGAGATACATCTTGAAATAGGGTATCGAATTCAATTACAAAATGGGATTAACCACGAATAATCATGCCAACACTAACAAACTACCTAAGGTGGAAGATTCTCCTTGATTTACTACTAAAATAGGCAATAAGAAATATTGAACATGCCAGACCAAAATGATGTTGTGGCGTTTGAATGCAGGCTTTCCTATTTTGACAATGATGTTTCAGCATTAACGACTTCATTATTTTGGCACGCTTTCTGCCGGAAAAGTTTGAAAAATCCCCTAGGTTACCTTTGCTGCTTCTGACCTCCATGTTTCTCCGTGCTCCAGAAACATGTTATGTCTGTGTTCACAGCTAGCGAGGGGGTTATGTTTCTTTCATGTTTGGCCTTTTATCGTGGATCCAGGTATCTTGCTAACACCATTATTTCTATAGACCTGGATAAGGAAATATGATTTCTTGACAGTTCTGAGCCTTTAATAGGCTTGTCGTTCATTTTAGCTTCTTCTATTGGGACCGTATCCTCCCTAAAGGATGTTCCAATGCAACACTCCTTGAGACTCATCATCATTCTAGATGAAGTTGGAAATATGATCCCAAGACAATGATGACAAATCCTCTTGCTCCTCTCTTCCCGGGTCCGAACATTCACTCAAACCGACCACCCCTAGCAATGGATACTATGTACCCTGGTAATGGGGTTTTTGTTCCTATATGGAGGCTTTGGCGGAATTCTCTCAAGATCGGGAACCTTAGGTACTCCTCCCAGATTGGTGTTGTGATTAGTTAAGACAACATAGTCTCCACCTACGTCATAAACTCTCTTTAGTGCAGGACACGTATTTACCTCAATGGCTGGAGCTATTGATGCGTAAGGACCCCATGGAAGTTGGGATTCCCAACAACATATGTGAGAAAGTAAGGGGCCCCAGAAAAAATGTTTCTTAAGCACATAATTCGTAGCCATTCTCCCATTGAAACTCCTCAAGACCCTTAGGAGAGCCATAATAACCATCTTATTTTTTATCAGCATGTGAACCCTCTACATTTTGAAATGGCTCCGACGGTGGCATTATATTGAGCTAGTAATATAAGCTCCAATGCATGCTCGTCGAACCTTCACAGGTTCCATCGTCAAGTGTTATGATGACAACATAGACGATCACATGGGATCTTGATCCAATCCCCTCATGCAAAGATGCTAACTGCGTCACCCCTAAGACTCTGACCTCCTGATATCATTTATTGAATTGGTCCCCAACTTCACTTGTAATCATCTCCAGATCCCCTCACGATGTGTGGATTTGACACTTCGTGCTCCATTGATATCCTCCTTGTGCATCGCATCTTTCCCTGGTTATCAGAGTCCCTTCTTTCTCGTAGTACATTTTGTAAAGGCTATACCTTCCCTCCACCGCCTAATTCACTATTAGAATTCCTCATCATCACACACCCTTGGTGGTATCTATCAGACTCTTGAGAAGTGACCTGGTTGTCGACCTTGCCCACCTTGACCCCTATTTCATCGTCTTTTTTCTTCTTCTCCTTACCCACACCTTCGGATGAGAGAAACGTGTCTTGGCCGTGGATTTCATGCACAGGTGATCTTGGTCATTCAACTAGATGACCCTTACCCTGCTTTGCGCTCTTCCTGCTAGTTAACCTTTGCGCAAGTTTTTCCCGCAATACAGATCAAGGTCGTTGATTTCTTACCTCGCTGAATCTTCATCGTAGAAAATGAGAGGGCCCTACATGGTTTCTCCTTTCCTCCTTCCACTATCCATCGCGTATCTTCCCGTTGCGACTTCAATCAAGGTCGTCAATCGGCTCCTTGTCTAATTGCCACCATACAAACATGTGGAGCCTTCCTCCATTTCATGACCCTCTTCTGCTTTATCCATCGTGCATATTTGGGCGATGAAAAGGTTCTCATCCATAGATCGGGTCTGCCCCTATCGTGATCATTGGGAAAATAGGACGAGCCATGGATTTTGCATGCCCTCATAGTCTTGTTCTCTATGTGTCTCTTCCTTCATGAAATAATTGGCCTCTGTTGCTCTGCACTTCCTATCCCCACGATGATCACTCCTGAAGTCGTCAATCCTGGAAAATTGTTTTCCTGTACCCTATTCCATGAGCCGATTTCCGTATGTGGACTCTCCACAAAATCTAGTGAGAAGGATATGATCTTTTGAAATACACTATGGTCACAAATAGGGAAAGGGTTAGAATTTTTTAGACACCTTTGACATATATTTCTTCTTAAAAAATCATCCTTAGATAACCAAATGAAATCAATTCTAAGAATAATGACTATACTATAAACATATTAATGGATAGATGATCCATTTGAGAAGTTGATTCAGAGGACAACACTATATTCAAAAAAAAATCCAACATAAAATTTTAATGAGTTGAGGCATTGTTGATGGTAATATGTTTATAGCCGTTTGATATCACTCATAAGAGATAATGTTGTTTCTTCATGATGTATGCTTCATGGTGTGCTCAAAATTTGTTGTCCTTTCCCTTGCATGCTTAGTTTTAAAACTAGCTTTGTCTTTCTTATAACCGATGGAGCTCCAACTAACTTGTCAATGGGGAAACCTTGAATATGTGATTTTCAAACTTGTTGATACATTTATGTCATTTGGAATGATGTTTTTCCCAAACATAATTTTTTCATCTCGTCCAATATCTGGAATGATGTTTTTCCCAAACATAATTGGAACCAATATTAATTGATTTTAGGTTTGAAGAATTACTTGCAAATACATTTAAGACAATTGACCTTGGTATGTTACATTTCTTTTTAAGAATCCTAGTCTTTCAAATAGATGATGGTATATTTATTTCTAAACCTAAATAGGTGTTGAAATTTTTACAAAAGTTTAGAAGGAAGATTGTAATTCATGCACTACACATTATCAGTCAGGAGTGAAGCTAACCAAGAAGTTTGATTCTTTGAAAGACATTGTTTCACTTCACCAGTATCTTTTTAGTAGATTTATCTATTTAACTCATACTCATCTTGATATTTCACTCACTATTAGTGTCATTTCTCTATTGATGCAAGATCCATGAGAAATCCAACTTAAAGTTGCAAAAAAATTTGTTTAATATATCAAATGAAATTATCATCTCAGTATAAAGTATTATGGTGAAAAAATGAACCACTTGATTTAATACACCAAATCAAATTGGGATAGAGATGTAATGTACCTGGAAACCTCATTTGACCATTGAGACCAGGAGATACTCAAATTTCAAATATGAATTTATCATTTATACTCAATTTTGTTTTTCTTCAATTCATTTAATTGAACAACATAATTAAATATAAATGGTCACCTAAATACACATATTCAATTGCTAAATATTACAGGATTTGTGAGCATGAAACACACCCATCCATGCAATTTCATTCACATATAAAATCATAAATAGTAATTAAATAGTATGCAAACAAAAAATTCACCATGGAATTCATATATAATTAGGGACTTATCTTTTAAATCAATTGTTCTCCAACTAGTTGTAGGTGACTGATTTTCCTCCTAGCCATAGGAACTATCAAGCCATATATTACTTTGATAGACCACCCCTGAGTTACAGCTATCAATACACAAGGGAAAAGCTCTTTCTCAATCTCACTCTATACAATTGAATTTCTCATGCAACCTAATGGTGTCTAAACCCCCTCCACAATTGTCTCAGTCCTCAATTCTCCTTCCCCTTCAACCTACATAATTCCAAGAATAATACCTCTTCTCTGAATTAATAGTCCCTCAGGAATCCTATAGTTCCCTCCTAGCGCTCCAACACAAGTTGGATAGGAAGTCTCTAAATTGGGACTCTAGGGCACAAGCGACAAGCCAGGTTTCTCTCACACACCAGTCTGGTCGGGTTAATGGCATGTATAATTCATATTCAATTATGGCATCTCAGTCCTCTAGTACCAATCTATAGTTTTCCAAGGTGAAATAAAGGATGATGGTGAATGTAATTTGAATGGTGGGAATGAATAAGGAACGAACCACTCTTAAGCTCAATTTCTCACTTTTATAAGCATACATTAGATTGACATGTGGCTTTTTCCACATGTGACCATTTTCCCCTATCAATCCCTTTATTAGGATAACTTGTTGGTTTATTGGTCAATACTAAGAAGGGGGGGTTACTGAATCAGTATTGTTATCTTTTTACTAATTTAACCACTTTCTAAATCTATCATTAAAAACACATAACAACAAGAATACACATGACACAATTTTAATGTGGAAGCTCAATAGGCTAAACCACCAATACGTCCTATCACTGCAAAAATGTTATTTACAAATAATTTTTCCTGCTGCTATAGACAAGGATGGTATCACACCCTGTTTACCAGCAACTACTGGAAGGATGCTACGACCCCCTGGCTTATCAACTACTACTAAAAGGATGCTGCAACACCCTATTTACCAGCTACTACTGGAAGGAGGCTACAGTGCCCTGGTTTATCAGCTACTACTGAAAGGATGCTACTACGCCCTATTTACCATATACTACTAGAAGGAGGAAACAACACCCTACAAGCTTATTGCCTGACCTAGATCCACCCTGCCATCCTTAAATGTTTCTTTGGTAAACCTATAGATTTATCTCCCTCTAAATTTTGTCACACCCTTTGGTCTCTAACTCTCGTTTTACAATCCAAACTGTAGAGGCATATTCCTTCCTACTCAGGCCACTGCTTAAATACTTATCGTCATTAAGCTTCTTTCAACAGTTACGCCTCTTCAAAATTAACAAAGACACCTTTCACTATTTCACCCTTTCATATATAATGATCACATCTACCATAACATTCTATTGTGTTCCTTCATTGATACCGCACCTCATATTTCATTTCCGCAACTTGGAATCAATTTTCGCACCTCTGTTCAACGTTTTCGGGTGCTTCCACACTCTCCATCTTCTTTCTATGAGATCATATTCCAACTTTAATCAGATTCGTTGATCATATTTCTAAGTATCTCTGGACCATCGACCTAACGCATAGATTTCCCCCTCAAAATCGCATTTCTACACCAAGGTTTCCTCATCAACGATTCCCCATCGTTGATCTTCGTCGGGCGTTTTCCTGACCGTTGATCTTCATCAAGCGTTTTCCTGACCGTTGATCTTCAGGTGGTGGAAATCAAAAAATCAACATTTAAACCAATTTTTCCACACTTTTCATCACTTTTCGATTTTCGCATTTTGTCTTTCCACCTCAGTGATTCCGCACAATCGATATTCTTCATGCTTCATCCTGACCGTTTATCTACTGGATTGCGGAATGCGGAAATGTAACATTTCCTTACATCGTTTCTCAAATTTCTGATTTCCGATTTTTGCTTTCCGATCTTCAGATTTCTGGACCGTAGATATCTTGTGAAATGATTCTCGACCGTATGATCTCATCCTTCCACTTTCCACCTTCTGGACTCCAGATTGAGGAAATGTAACATTTCCTGAAGTTGTTTCTTTCTGATTTTTGATTTCCGCTTTCCGGTCTTTGGATTTTCTGGACTGTACATCTCTTATGCAATGATTCTCAGACGTCCAATATCGGTCTTCCACTTTCTACCTTCCATACTTTGGATTGTGGAAATGTAACATTTCCTAAAGTCATTTCTCGACTTTCCAATTTCCTATTTCCTCTTTCTAGCCTTCGTATTTTTTGAATCGTAGATTTATTTTAGCGGAACTAATCTCAATTGTTCAATCTTTAAATTTTGTGGATCTAATCTAGATCGTTGATCTTCGATATTGGATGGTAGAAACTCAGATTTACAAAAAACATCGAACCTCTAATTTTCGGACTTCCAACCCCACACTAGATTCTTTCGATTCATCGATCTTATGCGAGGAGAATCCTAACCATTGATTTCAGATCAACGCGGATTTCTTTAGTATGAGTGATCTTTTTTATCAAATCTAATATCAATCATGCGATCTGGATCTTTCTCTAAATTTCAATTGTTCTCCTAACGTTTGCAAAAACAGTCCTTCACCGTCGGATCTAGTGTGGGTTTGATCCCAGTTGTCCGATCTTAATCTTTTTCCAGCATCTCAACCTTCCCGCCTAACTTATGTTGAATTAATCCTCACCGTTAGATCTAGTTTTGGTTTGATCCTAGCCATCAAATCATTTGAGATTTGGCAGACTTCATCCTTTTCGCTTTACTCTTGTGGATTTGTTCCTTACCGTCAGAGGAAAATCTGATCCTCACCGTCCGATCTTGATATTTTGATGAACTCTTCTCGACCTTAGATCCTTTGTGGAATTAATCTTGATCGTCAGATCTATTCATGTCATATCTGAAAAAAGGTATGGGGCTTGTCAGTTCGTCCCGGGCTCCTGAATGGTGAGCTTCTCGTGAAGTCCAAACACTCAAAGCCCCCTACAATACTTTTTCTCTACACATTGAACAAGTAATGTGAGAGATCTCTTTATAAAAACATAAAATTTTCACTTCGCTGCCAATGTGGGATAAATCATGATCGAGTAACTTTCAATATTAGTCAAGTTCAGAACTTCCTTCTGACACCTCATTTTGGCAGATCAATAACTTCGTCTTCAGATATGTTCAAGGAGAACTAAGGCCATGATTAGATAGACAAACCAACACACTACAAGACCCCCATGTGTTGTTGACCTTTACTCTTACCCATAATTTATGGCGAGCATACTCTTGAGGCTACTTAGTTATTTTTACCATTACTTATCTAAAACCATGTTTTGGCAGGCCTATATCTTTCTCCTCGGAGATGTTTAATTCAAGCTGAGACCTTTACTAGAAGCCATTATAACAAGGTATAGCCTACTATGATCCATATTTCCACCTCATCATCTATTCCATGCCATGCCATGTCATCATATATGTTATTTCACCATTCGTGACATGTCATAATTTCTTTTGACTTATACTGAGTTCACTCTGTCATGGTGTCCTTCAATTATCCTTTTTCATTCATAACCTACTTTTCCATAAATAACAACTATAACCCATATTTCCAACAATCTCCCCCTTTGGCATTGATGGCAATAGCTAAACTTTATCCCCCTTTGACAACAATGACAAAGGATAACTTGTTATGTCCTTGTTGTAACTATCTTGACAAGGAGACTACAAATTTTGTTTCCTTTGAAACCAAGATTCTGATACCAATTGCAGTATTATGATATTTTCTCCCCCTGAGTATATACTTTCTGTGAAACCAATAGTGGTAGCTAACACCAATTTTTGAAAACAGAACCAGGGGTTCATTAATCAAGCAATGAGACATTAACAAATCTGATCCTAGTCTACACTATCCCTTTTTCATTTTTTCACTAAACTTAATTAGAAACAATTGTTGTCTTCTCAGATTAAAGCCTTGAACTTAAAGAAATCAATCTCCCCCTGAGATCATTCAATATCTTCTATGCCTTTATGATGACTGCCCATGCCCTCAACTTTTAGGTTTTAAAAAAATACTATGAGAGATTTTTAGAAAAGAATCCCACAATCATTGTATCATTCTTTATCTCTGTTAGTGCTAGAAATTGTTCTCAGACTACTAAAGAACAAGCCAACACAATATCAATAAATAAAATAAGTAAAACAGGTTTTTTAGGTTTTTGGTTGTGCAGTTTGTAAACAAGAGGTAAAAACTCATAAGGCTAAGACAAACACTAAATCATGCAACAATGAAAGACTAAGATGTATCATATATGAAACATAAACCAAAACAACATAAGCACATTACTGAATTTCCTCACAAGAATTTCATGAGAAATAACATTAAACAAGAAATAAATTTATAAACTGAGTGATTAAATTAATCAGAAATGAAACCAGCAGATAAGATAAACAGGGCTTATAGTTTGCATATATACCATAATCATTAATTCAAAATACATAAGAGTTTCTGAAACTTAGCTCTGTATAGTAGCTAAAAGCCTCCCCTTGTACAAAAATTCGAACCTCTTCTTTGTTTCCCCCACCCATTTATATAATTACAAAGAAGTAGTTTTATCTTCCCTTCGTTAGGTCGAATTTGAAACTACTCAGCAGTTACATTAACCAAGTTTCAACTAATTGACTAAAAATAGCAAAATCGGATTCCTGGTAAATTTGGTGAATTTCTGAAAAATAGGTCTCAAAGAAGCTTCTATATATCTCGATTCGTGACACCTATACCAAAAATGAGAGAGGTTGTTTTGAATGGGTCCTTGATGGAAAAAAACCTCTCTTTATTTTTAAAAATTCGTCTCCAATCAATCATAATATGCCCCGCAAGATGAAGACTAAAACAGGAAAATATTAAATATTTTTAAACCCTAAAAAATAGGCTGTAAAGATTAAATTGAATATTTCAAACCTTGATAGATGTTGAAAAAATGAGAGAGTTTTTTGCTTTTAATCCGCGCTCAATTTCAATGACCAAAACACGAAAAAACAGAGCATAATTCTCAATAAACTTTGCACACTCCTTTCTGTAATGTGGAAGTTTTATTTGACAGTCACAGGATTCAATTTATCAAGCACTGGGATCTCCTTTCTTTCTTCATGTACATATTTAAGAATCTTCTCTTGTTCTAAAACACATTTACCTTCTTTCTGGTTCATATCTTCATCAATCTTCTTTTGCTATCCACCTACAAGCTCTTCAATTTTCTATGTCAAAGACTCCACTTGAGTAGTTTGTTCTTCCACTTCAATAATGACTTCTTTCTTCAATTTTTTGACATAAGGCTTAAAAAACAAAGGGTTATATTGTGAAATCAAACTTGATTAACCCTTATGATATCTCTATCCAACCTTTCAGAAATACATACACCTAATAAGCCCATTAAAAGTATGAAAACAACTAAGTAAAGTAAATTTAAAATCAAAACTTATAAAATCAAAAATCAAAATAAGCATGCTAGCAACATACTTCAAAAACCAAACTCAGAATCTTAAAGCAATAAGAAAAAAAGCATACGGTCTAAAAATAGAAAACAAAAACTAGCTATAACATCTGGCTCCTACTGCCGGATGAAGTCCTCCTTGTGAGGCTTCAAGAACTTGTAGACCAGTGCCTTCTGTCATTTAACTGAACCTATCTGCTACTCTGCAAAACATCCATTGGGCTATGGAGTCTTTATTCAATTCTTCACACACCGATATATACAATGAAATTCAAATCTCTTTCCTTCAAATACTGTAAAATTATTTGAGGAACCTTCCATTTACTGAATCAAATTGTAATCCCATTTCCAATGTAACTAGGCAAACATTTCATCAACCCACCAAAAATTGCTTCCAACTCCAAATATATATATAATCAGAAATATTGGAAAATATGAAGAGAAAAGATCTAGCAACTTGTACTCACTTTCATCAAATGATGTCTCTAAGATAACAGATTTATAATTTAGTGTTGACTCTAAATAATCTGCCACTGGATCATAAAAATTTCCAAAATTTACCTCTTCATGTTCTACGAAAAAGATAGGATGTCCATAAGAATATTTTGTTCCATGAATATCAAGCAGGCATTGGCAATAAAAGACATCAGGATCAACCTGAATTTGCTCCTAAATTTTTTGGACAGTATCATCAATAATGTCAACAAGCTAAACCTCATTTCCCACACTGTCTTCAAATGGATAACTATCATACATTGGCTTCGACTGTTTAAGAATAATGAACTGAATGCATTCCTGATCAGATTGTGCCATACCACACACCTCACACATATCTGGGTCTTTCTTTTCACTTTCATCATCATATTTATCAAAAATTAGAGCATCTTCATAATGGTTTTGAACAGTAGATTTATCATAACCATAAATATAAGAAACTTCTAATATAAAGTTAAAAATGTCAACAGCCTGACTTTCATCATAGAATTCTTGTCTTGAAACCCCAATCTCTTCATCATAACGAGGAGCATTCTGAGAAATTTCAAATGATGATGCTGAAGGTTCGTGTTTTTCTTCATTACAAAGCTGATTTTTAACACAACAATGATTTCCAATAGTTTGTTGAACAAGAGATTGATCTTCAACAGGATTAGCATTCAAATGATTATTAATACTGTTGAAATCATTATTAGAATAGTCCAAACTATCTCCCCTGATCTCATCACTAGAATAATCTTCAACCTGACTTAAAACAACAACTCAGGAATTCTTCCTTGACAGCAGAATCTGAAAATGTTACCTCTTCATCTTCAACAAATTCTAAAACTACAACTTCTTCATGATATGTTTTGAATCCTTGATTATACTTATCATCATGATTTTTTGAATCAGAAATTGTATTATAAAAATCAGCCTGCTCACAACAATCTTTAAAAAAGAATTTAGCTTAGAACATATACTTACAATGTTTCCGAAAACATGTGTGGAATTCTTTCAGTGAGGAAATGCTAGAAGCAAGAAGAGAAAAATACCATTCTCTTGCATCTTGCTCGAGTGAATACATGAACATATTCATGAGCACATCTTCATGTTGTATATTTAACTGAACCATATTTTGATGAAATCTGATGAGGTGATCTGAAGGATTATCCTCTTTGCTTTCTCTAAACCATGGAAGACAATCTCCCCAAACATCCATAGTAGGTACTGGATTTGGAAAACCTGGAACATCGATAAATTGAAAGGAGAAAACCTTTGAGCCAGAATGGCTTCCATAGTCTTTGGCATCTGCATCTTGAACTAGTGGAGTCGCCAATCGATTTGTTAAGACGGATTTTGTTTTTCCTCCTCGAAAAGTAGAAAGGCAACTATGAACTGTTTGGTGAAATGTAGTCTTAATGATTTGTTGGTTTTGTCCACCTCTCAAAACCAGTTGAATGATGAATAACCCAGGGAAAGTATGCTTCAGCTTCGTCCCTGGCAATGGCGCCAAAGATGTTAGTGCCAGAAATTGTTCTGAGACTACTAAAGTTCAAGCCAACTGAATCTCAATAAATAAAATAAGTAAAACAGGTTTTTTAGGTTTTTGGTTGTGCAGTTTGTAAACAAGAGGGTAAAAACTCATAAGGCTAAGACAAACACTAAATCATGCAACAATGAAATACTGAGATGTATCATATATGAAACATAAACTGAACCAACATAAGCACATTATTGAATTTCACCCACAGCTCACAAGCATTTCATGAGAAACAACATTAAACAAGAAATGAATTTATAAACTGAGGGATTAAACTAATCAGAAATGACACCAGTAGATAAGATAAACAGGGCTTATAGTTTGCATATATACCATAATCAGTAATTCAAAATACATAAGAGTTTCTGAAACTTAGCTCTGTATAGTAGCTAAAAGCCTCCCCTTGTACAAAAATTCGAACCTCTTCTCTGTTTTCCCCACCCCTTTATATAATTACAAAGAAGTAGTTCGATATTCTCTTCATTAGGTCGAATTTGAAACTAATCAGGAGTTACATTAACCAACTTTCAACTAATTGACTAAAAATAGCAAAATCAGATTTCTGGTAAATTTGGCGAATTTATGAAAAATAGGTCTCAAAGAAGCTTCCATATCTCTCGATTCGTGACACCTGTGTGAAAACTGAGAGAGGTTTTTTTGAATGGGTCCATTATGGACAAAAAAATATCTGTTTTTTTTTTTAAATTCATCTCCAATCAATCAGAATATGCCCCGCAAGATAAAGACTAAAACAGGAAAATATTAAATATTTTTAAACCCTGAAAAATAGGCTGTAAAGATTAAATTGAATCTTTCAAACCTTGACATCTGTTGAAAAACTGAGAGATTTTTTTGTGAATGGTTCTCTTGTGAATAAAAACCTCTTTGTTTTTCTAAAATTCATCTCCATTAGCTTGTAATCCGAAACAGGAAAAAACAGAGCATAATTCTCAATAAACTTTGCACACTCCTTTCTGTAATGTGGAAGTTTTATTTGACAGTCACAGGATTCAATTTATCAAGCACTGGGATCTCCTTTCTTTCTTCATGTACATATGTAAGAATCTTCTCTTGTTCTAAAACACCTTTACCTTCTTTTGGTTCGTATCTTCATCAATCTTCTTTTGCTATCCACCTACAAGCTCTTCAAGTTTCTGTGTCGAAGACTCCACTTGAGTAGTTTGTTCTTCCACTTCAATAATGACTTATTTCTTCAATTTTTTGACAAAAGGCTTAAAAAAAAAGGTTTATATTGTGAAATCAAACTTTATTAACCCTTATGATATCTCTATCCAACCTTTCAGAAATACATACACCTAATAAGCCCATTAAAAGTATGAAAACAACTAAGTAAAGTAAATTTAAAATCAAAAATAAAAATAAGCATGCTATCAAAATAATTCAAAAACCAAACTCAGAATCTTAAAGCAATAAGAAAACCATGTTTTGAAAACAAGCATACGGTCTAAAAATAGATAACAAAAACTAGCTATAACAATCTCTTTCATCCTTATCTTCATTGGGGTATTCTTCTACATCACTAAGTAGCCTTCCCTCATGATGGATGTCATTTTTATCTATGACCTCATTATGCTCAACATCAACTTCTAAGACTTCATTAATGATTGAGATTTGTGTTTCTTATGAGTCTTCTAACTCTTTCTTCCACATCTTTTCATGAGGTATACTATTTGCTTGTCCTTCACCACGCTCTGTGTTTGTGTCTTGTTTTCTTTTAAACCTTTGATCTTCTCCCCTGGCTCTGCAGTTAGGCACCTTGTGACCAAACTTATGATAGTAATGGCAATAACCATAAAAAAAATTCTTTATCCACAAGAGTTCTTTGGTCTCTCCACTTCCTAATTGTCATTTTCTTCCATCGTCTCTGAACTTCTACTAGAGAATCATTTTTTAGTTTACATTCTCTAGCCAAAAGTCCAAAGTTATTACATTTGTAACACTCTATATCAAACCTTTGGATAAGTCCAAACTGGTTATGATTCCTTACCTTTGGTTTTTTAAGTGCATCCTTCTTGTAATCATTAACTTTTTCATAAGCCTTGCATTTTAGGGCTTTATGGCCAAAATTATTACAAAAATAACAATGACCCGGAAATATTTTCTGATATTTATTTGTCACTTATCTCTTGGGCTCCTCATGGGTTCGCTCTTTTCAATGAAAGGATAAGACATATTCCTTGCACTTTTACTTTTTAACAAGACTCTTAAGTGCTTCACCATAGCTCTTTGTACTTCCTCTTTAATTAGTGAATGGGAAACTCTCTGGATTCTTTTCTTTACTGAAACCTAAACTAGATCTATCACTGGATGATCTTTGGTTGTTCAAAATGTCATCTAGAATCCTTGAGTTGTTATCAAACTTTTATTTGATGGATTTTTCATCAACTCCTTTTGTAAGTTGAGTAATTTCTTTCTCAAGTTTTTTAGAATCTTGAATTCTCTTCCTGAGCAAAACTATTAGGTCTTCCTCACTCTTCTTGGCCTCTTGAAGCTGGTTCCTCAAATCAGTAATAATCTTATTTGTCTCTTCTTGGTATTTAAACAATTTATCTTCCAAAACTTTGTTTTTTTCCTACATCTTTCAATTTCATCTACAATAGCCATGTATTGAGCTTCTATGTCCACTTCAGATTCCTCATCTAAATTTGTTGTTCATATAAATAGGATTTCTTCATCTTCACTCATCTCCTCATCTTCACTTTCTTCCTTGGAATAGAAGTTCTTTTTTTTCTTAAACTTCTTATTACCCTTATGACAGCAAGATTCTTCATTTTCACTCTCCTCATGTTTTAGTTAGGAACACTTATGGGAAAAATGTCCAATCCTTCCACAATTAAAACATTTCAAAGGTATCTTACCTTTGTATTTCCCAGTGCCTTTCTTAAGTTTACTTACAAAGAGGGCTTCCTCATCATCTAGATTCTCTGGTTGATTTTTGGAAGAGACTTTAAACATTGCTTCTTTCTTTGAGGTTTCATTTAGTCCAGTTCTCATCTCGTATGTAGTGAGAATTCCATGCAGCTCATCTACTATCATTATTTTAAGGTCATCTCATTCCTCTAGGGTGGACACCTTTGAGTCATATATCATTGGTAATGTTCTTAGTATCTTTCTTACCACTTCTTTTTCTTTCAATTTTCCTCCAAGACCTCTAATAGCATTAACCACCTCATCGACACAAAGAAGGTATTCCCCGATATTCTCTTATGCTCTCATTTTGAGGCTTTCAATTTGACTTTTATATGTTTGCAGTTTGGATTCTTTGACCTTAGATTCTCCTTCATAGATAATGTTCAACTTATCCCAGGCTTGTTTGGCAGAAGTGCATTGCATAACCTTACTAAACACAGTGTTTGTTAATCCACTCAAGATTACATTTAGGGCTTTGGCATGGCCTTCATATTCACCTAGTTCTACTATGTTTGTAGGGTACTGGTATCCTATAGTAACCTCCTTTTCAGTTGCATCCCAAACCTTCCATCTAAGGGACATCAGATGGCACATCATTCTTACACTCCAATATGCATAGTTTTCTCCTGTAAATAGTGGTGGTTTGTTAGTGGCCAATACTTATTGTTGATCCATAGTGGTTTTATAAAGGATCTACCTTCTTGTGGTTAAACTATGCTGAAGGAACCTCACTCTGATACCAATTGTTGGTTTATTGGTCAATACTGAGAGAGGGGTGTGAATCAGTATTGTTATCTTTTTACTAATTTAATCACTTTTTAAATCTATCATTAAAAACACATAACAACAAGAATACACAAGACACAATTTTAACGTGGAAGCCCAATAAAGTAAACCACCAATACATCCTATTACTCCAAAAAAATTATTTACAAATAGTTTTACCTGTTGTTACAAACAAGGATGGTATCACACCCTATTTACCAGCAACTACTGGAAGGAGGCTATGACCCCCTGGTTTATCATCTACTACTGAAAGGATGCTACAACACCCTATTTACCAGCTACTACTGGAAGGAGGCTACGACCCCTTGGTTTATCAGCTACTACTGAAAGGATGCTACTACACCCTATTTACCATCTACTAATGGAAGGAGGCAACAACCCCTTGTAGGCCTATTTCCTGACCTAGCTCCACCCTGCCACCCTTAAATGTTACTTTGGTAAACTTATAGATTTCTCTCCCTTTAAATTCTGTCACACCCTCTGGTCTCTGATTCTCGTTTTACAATCCAAACTGCAAATGCATCTTCCTTCCTTTTCAAGCCAGTGCTTAAATACTTCTCAGCATTAAGCTTCTTTCAATAGTTACGCCTCTTAAAATTGAACAAACGCACCTTTCACTATTGCGCCCTTTCATATCTGATGATCACATCTACCATAACGTTCTTTTGCGTTCTTTCATTGATCTTGCACCTCAGAATTCATTTCCGCAACTTGGAATCAATTTTCACACCTCTGTTCAACGTTTTCTGATGCTTATGCACTCTCCATCTTCTTTCCACGGGATCATCTTCCAAATTTAATCAGAGTCGTTGATCCTATTTCTAAGTCTCTCTCGACCGTCGATCTAACACATAGATTTCCCCCTCAAAATCTCATTTGCACACCAAGGCTTCCTCATCAACGATTCCCCACCATTGATCTTCGTCGAGCATTTTTCTGACCATTGATCTTTAGGTGGCGGAAATCGAAAATCAACATTTAAACCAAGTTTTCTACACTTTTCATTACTTTCTGATTTCTGCATTTTGTCTTTTCGCCTTAGTGATTACACACCGTCGATCTTCTTCGGTCTTCATCCTGACTGTTGATTTACCGGATCGCGGATGGTGGAAATGTAACATTTCCTTACGTCATTTCTCGACTTTCCAATTTTTTATTTCCACTTTCCAGTCTTCGGATTTCCGGACTGTAGATCTCTTATGGAACGATTCTCATCCGTTCGATATCAGCCTTCCGCTTTCCGCCTTCTGGACTTCGGATTGTGGAAATGTAACATTTCCTGAAGTCGTTTATCAAATTTTAGATTTTTGATTTCCGCTTTTCGGTATTCAGATTTTCCAGACCGTAGATCTCCTGCGGAATGATTCTCAGCTGTCATATCTTGACTTCCACTTTCTTCCTTCCAGACTTCGGATTGCAAAAATGTAACATTTCTTGAAGTCGTTTCTCGACTTTCTGATTTTCGATTTCTGATTTATGGTCTTCAGAATTTTTGAACCATAGATTTGTTTTAGCAGAACTAATCTCAGTCGTCCGATATTTCACTTTTGTGTATCTAATCTAGATCGTTGATCTTCCAAATCGGATTTCGAAAACTTAGCTTTACAAAATAAATTGAACCTCTAATTTTTGGACTTTTGACCCCGCACTACATTCTTTTGAGTCATCGATCTTATGCGGGGAGAACCCTAACTGTTGATTTCATATTAACACGAATTTATTCCGGATGAGTGATATATTTTAGAGGATTTAATATCGACCGTTTGATCTAGATATTTCTCATAATTTCAATTGTTCTCCTAACTTTTGCGAAAACAGTCCTCCAACATCGGATCTAGTGTGGGTTTGATCCCAGTCATCTGATCTTGATCTTTTTCTGGAATCTCAACATTCCCGCCTAACTTATGCAAAACTGATCCTCACCATCATATCTAGTGCAGGTTTGAACCTAGCCGTCAGATCATTTGAGATTTGGTGGACTTCATCCTTTCTGCTTTACTCTTGCGGGTCTGTTACTTACCATCAGATCTAGGGCGGATCTGATCCTCGCCATTCAATCTTGAGATTTTGTTGAACTCTTCTCGACCTTAAATATTTTGAAAACTTGATATTGACCGTCAGATTTGTTCATGTTGTATCTAGATAAAGGTATGGGGCCTATCAGGTTGTCCTGGGCTCCAGGATGGTGAGCTTCTCACAGAGTCCAAACACCAAGACCCCCCTACAACACCTTTTCTCTACGTGTCGAATAAGTAATGTGAGAGATATCTTTATAAACACATAAAACTGTCACTCCCCTGCCAATGTTGGATAAAACATGAGCCAGTTTTCAATATTTGTCAAGTTCATAGCTTCCTTCTGACACCTCATTTTGGCAGATCAATAACTTTGTCTTCAGACATGTTCAAGGAGAACTAAGGCCATTATTAGATAGACAAACCAACACACTACAAGACCCCATGTATTTTTGGCATTTACTGTAACCCATAATTTATGGTGAGCATCCTCTTCAGGCTACTTAGTCATTTTTACCATTACTGATGTAAAACCCTGTTTTGGCAGGCCTATATCTTTCTCCTCATAGATGTTTAATTCAATATGAGACCTTTACTAGATATCCATTTTAAAAAGGTATAGCCTACCATGATCCTTCTTTCCAACTCATCATCTATGACATGCCATGCCCTGTCATCACATATGTTATTTCATCATTCGTGCCATGTCATCATTTCCTTTGACTTATACTGAGTTCACTCTGTCATGGTTTCCTTTGCTTATCCTTTTTCATTCATAACCTACTTTGTCATCAATGACAACTATAACCCATATTGCCAACATAATTAAATAATGCTTAAACAAAGCATGTCTCTTAATCAAGGTTTAAGTACTTTGTTTAAATTTCAAAGGCTAGGGAGATAAGTTGAAGGCCCACTATCACTTTCCCTCTTGTGTAATCATATCCCCCCATCTCTTATTCATCCTTCTTCCTCTGCAACCATTTAGAGATTTTATATTAATATCAAAAATGTAAATATGTACATGGTTTTGGTCATCCAGACCATTTGTTTCTAACTTCTTAACCCTTTTACTTCAATATTTATTTACATTATGGGGTCAAACTGGGGTATTACAAGAGATAGCAAGAATATGGAATCTACATTTGGATATGTGTTTCATCATAGTTCTAGATGCATAGTTTGGTCTTATAAAAAGTGAAGGGTGGTCTCTCTTTCAACCATATAAGCATAATATCACAGTTCGATGCATGTTAGCACATCCACATCTTATGGGTGGACTTGGTTTTTAAATCGAGACATCATTTGTGGCATATTCTAACAATCTAAGTCTGAAATGGGTTACAGAGAATCTTGCCATACATAGTAAGGTGAAGTGTGTGGAGTTTTATACTTATAAATTGAGAAAATTACTATAAGGTAATA
Organism: Pseudotsuga menziesii; assembly: GCA_001517045.1. NCBI lineage: Eukaryota > Viridiplantae > Streptophyta > Pinopsida > Pinales > Pinaceae > Pseudotsuga > Pseudotsuga menziesii. The sequence continues at coordinate 449,006 of LPNX011202082.1, read as the reverse complement.
TTGTGAATCTTGTTTACTATAAGATATATGATCAAGTTATTGATATCTTTACAATTCTCTCTTAAACTTAGTAATTTTATGAAGCTTCAGGCTATGCTTGAGCTTCAGGAAGTTTCAATTATAGGTGTTGTACAAATGTAACTTCACATCCTAGATCTCTGAAGGGTTATGTTGATGGGAAGGTGCTACAATAGTAGGATAATAAGTTCATCACACCTATGCATATTCTAGAAACAATTAATTCAAGAGTCAAGAGTCAACTAAGAGAGTCAACTAACCAATCAACCAAGTTGTCCACTAAGCATGTTATTTATAAAATACCATGGGTTCCTATTGGAACAATTCTCAACAAAAGATCTTCCAATATTTTACAATGTTTTACTTTTTATATTTTAGATTTAATATTACTAATTTAGTGCACATAATATAGAAATAAATGAAAACTAAAATGAACTTGCTAAGCAAATAACACACTATTCACACAATAATCACAAAATGTACATGTAGAAAGTTCAATATGAAAGAAAACTCATCTAGAAGGTGAAGCTTATGCCTTGCTCTTTTCTACTCAAATATGAAATAGAAAGTGCATTCACTACATAGTTTACATGGGCATGGTGTCCTATGTGGTTGTTATAGGATCCTCTACTTCCCATACTCTATATCAATTTCCCACTCTCAATTCTTTACTCTACAATGGAACAATACCCAATACGGTATGAATGTAACCTATTTATATCCTAGTAGACAATATTTAACAATGTCCTAATAGCCATCTAAGTTAGGATTAGGATTAGGGTTAGGGATTCATATGCTCTAATTTTTTTGGGAATTATTTACTTGAATAACACCACTTGTGTGAGTAATCAATGCTGATGTGGTATCCACTAAATATCATGGTGGTTAATAGAATAAGTCAACTTGTGAAAAACATAACTTCCTCATACAAACTTAGATTGAGGCGATCTTTGAGCCATTGGAAAGCTCTTAATGGAGCCTAAAACTTTGTTCACGAAATTTTGACTCCAAAAAGAAACCATTTAAAGCCTCTAAGAAGCTCCAAACATTTTTGGACTCTAAATCACCAAAGTGGGACCTACCACTAAAATGGACCCTACAAGCCCATTGCTCAATTTCCCCCAATATATAACGAAATAGATAAAAAAAATTATATAATGGTCCATTTTGGATCAATTAAACTAGTCAAGCAGTTATACTAAAGTAATTGGATGGTGCACAAAAAATAAAAGATCAAGCTTATTATGCCCCCTCATCAATCTCTATGCATGTCACATTCCTCAATTCAATAAAATTGCCTTATAAAATCTAACAATTTCAATAATGTTTACATATGTGATAATTGTTGTGTATTAAAAAATTTCGGTTTCTTACACTTTTATGCATGTTAAATTATGTTTGATTGTGCTTAGCTATTGTAATGATATCTTAATTATTACCTCCTTAAAATAAAAACTCGCTTATCTATCTCATCTCTTGATTATGCCACAAAATGAAATAATACTATGCATCATTAATTATAAGAAATTGGTATTAATCATTAATTATAAGAAATTGATATTAAATTCTATTGCAGAAGATGTAAATTAAAAATTTAGGAGAAAAATTAAAGCATTTACTTTTCATATATATCTCTATAGATTTGCTAAAAGTATTCATGTGAATATTATTGGATGCAATATTGCATCCAGTGTGTTTATATTTTAATGTATCCAAAGATTAATTGAAACCCATAAAAGCATATGCTTTTATTTTCCCCTTAAGCATGCACATTTAAAAATTAAAAAAATGTCGGTGCAATAAACTAAATTATTTATTGTTTATAGTTTTCACAAACTTCTCTAATTCTTCTTATATGGAATTGGTAGAAATTGCAAACATTTCATTCTCGTACGTTCGATAAAGAACCCCAACCCAAGAGGAATATTGATGGATGAATAAATAGATTTTGAGTGAGACGAGCTACTTTCTTAGTTTTACTTTAACCATCTTTTATGAAAATTATAATGTTAGAGGAATATTGATGGATGAATAAATAGATTTTGAGTGAGACGAGCTACTTTCTTAGTTTTACTTTCACCATTTTTTATGAAAATTATAATGCTAGGTAATATTTTCATTTTTGACTTGAATGTTTTTTAATAAAGTTATGTAGATGATGTAATTATGTTAGTATGATTTTTAATGCGAAGTTCAAGGTCAAGGTTTAACTAGTGAATAGTTAGACATGTATAATGTAAATATATTATTGTGTTTGGTTTATCATGTCAATTTTATTCTATGTAAATATTATGTGCATAAATAATAAAATGGTTCAAAAATGGCTATGTAAACAACACCAAAGGGGATATGATTCCACCAGAGGGGTAAAAGCACTAGGGAATCCATGGGAGACCAAATCCTTGCTGCCAAGTGCCAGCTTTAAAACCCATCCAAAACTTTGTCATGTGACTTAAATAAGCCAATTATCTCATTTTTACTATTTTCCAATCATTGAATGCATGTGTGGTGTTGATGGGAAAAGTTACCTCATGTAGTTATTGAAGCATGGGACTGACTGCACTTTTGTGACAGTTATGTCAGTTGGTTGGAGCCAGCCTGCAACTGCCAGGAGTCCTTTCTTCTATTGTCAGAAGTTACATCACTTGTCTTGTCACCATTTTCTCATACCTCTTGGAGTCAACCCTCATTCACACACTCTCACGCAGATCTACACTACGCAAAAATCTATATTGTTGTTCATGACTTGTATAACCCAGGAAATTCGAATTTAGGGACAAAGTTGTTGATTTGGAAGGGAGATTGATGCTTGTAGGTGAGTAGAGAGGCTACATAAGCTAGGAAAACTTTCACATTGAGTTCGGTTGCTCATGGATGCTTGAGAAGCCATGAATTGAGGTTGCAAGTGGTTCTCCAGCTGCATTTAGCAAGTTGGTCTTCTTCTATGCACACACTACAAGTACTCGGTAAGATGGATCGCCCTAGAGAGTTGTGGATCGGTGAAGGGGATGCCTGAGCCAAAAAGGGTGTTGTGTGGGGCAGGTATTGTGGAAGCCAAGGCTATTGTGAGAGCTAAATGAGACCTCTGTAGAGATCTGTATGAGCATTTGGCTAAGCATAGAGAGCAAATCCGGTTGTGGGATGAGAGAGAGTAGCATGTAGGTGTTTTCTTCACCCTGTGGCCTCATAAGCCAGCAGAAAGAGTATATGCTGGACAAAATGCCTATAGTTGAGTGGAAAATCTCTCTTACACATCCAATTGCTTGGATCAACTTGTTTGAAGAAAAATATTTTTGTGTATTCGAAATTGAAACATATTTAATTAATACATGTATTGTTTTTGCTTGTATATACATGTTAATCAATTTTATTTCCATTATGTATATTTATTTATATTATGCACCGGGCGTCCAAAACAATTCTTAACCTTACCAGAAATCCAAAACAATTTTTAACAATGGGTCAGTAGACTAACCTGGCGTGAATTTTTCCACTTATAAATATAAAAAAGTTTCATACTTCAAAACAATCTCGTAAAGATGCCCATTTATTATTATTTGAAGACTATGAAAATATGCTTAAAAAAAAAGCATGCTACATAGTTGTACCTTGAAACTCACTTTAAACGACTTTGCATCATGAATACTCAACATAGATTTGTCACTACGTTTAAGGTTCAAAGTTAGATTTGTCACTCGATGTTAAAGGTTCAAATTCACTTTGCCACATGTTTAAAGAGAGGTTCAAATTCATTTTTCACAAGTATAAACAGATTTTGCATGCATTTTGCTAGGTAACCGACGAACATTTGTCCCTCTATTTTAAAGTGGATATTTTACTATGTTGCACAAGTTTCTGGAACGCGGGTATGTCGGGTACGTGGACACGAGTATCCGATACGGTTAGAAGCTTCGCCCAAATTTGCAGGAAACGTAGGGTTGGGAGCGGCAATAATATATATTAATTGTTTTAAAATATATTAAAAAAAATAAAGTTAAAAAATACATAATTGATTAATTTCATAGTTTAAACTATTTTATCCTCTTAATCCTCAAGTAGTGTCATGAAATTCATTCTTTTTAAATTTGCTCACTCCTTTAGGTCCACATTATACAAATCTCACTGTAATCTCACATTGCTCTTAAGAGTTCTTAGTATTTGAGTACCTTTGCATTTTCTTTTATGGTAACTACTACTTACTTCTAATTTGAATGAACTTGATTGTTTTAAGTTCAACTAACAAACTTTCAAATCTTTTGGTATCTTGAATTTGATATGGTTTATGATCCTAAATTGCTATATCAGTCAGTATGAATAACATAAGCTAGCTATAATCATTTGAGATATGAATTAAAGTAGTTCAATATCTTAGTATTGTAAAAAATTCATGTATATTCACTTAAGTACACTTGCAACATATTTTGAGTGTGAATGGATTTCAACATTTAAGAAGTGTGGGCCCTCTTTATTTATATAACCTTGAAAATAAAAAAATGGCATTATTGATAGATTCAATTGATATTTTTGTTATTGGTGATTTCTTGACACAATAAACTTCAATAATTCAATTGATTTTCAACACTTTTCTTATGATTTTGGCCTCCGCATGGTCAGGAGCTTCTACAAGAAGCTCCCAAACAAACAGGGAGCTTCTACAAGCTCCCAATAAAAAGGGAGCGGCAAAAGCAAGTTCCCCAAAAGCTCCTGAAAATCTCCCAAGTTCCCAAGGAAGCTCCCATCAAAAAGGGGACGTTTCGTACCAGCTCCCAAGCTCCCAGGAGCGGGGAAACGTCGGGTACGGGTTACCAAAATCCCGGGAGCAGTACCCGTGCAACTATGATATTTTAATATCTTTTATTGATAAATATGAAAGCTCAATTGAACATCACAACTTACAAAGTTCAAACTCAGTTTTTCACTAGTTGATAAGAAACTTGGTTATGGGAATGGGTACGGAGAAGAGAACGTTACTTTTTGAAACATAGTATTTGGTTATGGGAATGGATACGGAGAAGAGAACGTTACTTTTTGAAACATAGTATTTGGGTACGTTAGAGGTACACTATATATATATATATATATATATATATATAGATATATATATATATATATATATATATGTATGTATGTATATTTTACAGTTTTTCATAAATTAGGAATTATAATTCATAATTCTAAATTTAATGATTTATTGAACAATGAATATTTATATTAAAAATTTGAAACACAAAATTTGGTAAATAATAGACTCATAGTAGATATCAAATAGAGGACTCGAAGTTACATAAAATTTGATAAATCATTGTACCAAGTAGTTGTAACTACAATGAAACTCAAATCTGAAGGGACACTTGAAATCTAGTTTTAAACACCTATTTGTATTGTTGTTACAAGCAATAAAAAGTTGCAAATATATTCCTGGGTTGATGTGAGTGTATTTCTTAGTAATTTTACATATTTATATTTTTATGTGCACATTTGGTAGTCAAATTATATTCTGAGTGTTGACACAAAACCATAAAAGTGTTCTTTGTAAATCAATGCAAAATCTGTCTACCAGATTTGGACAATATTTAATGGAATTTGAACAGTGTTGCAAAGGGAGTAGTATAAGCGCTAACCAAAATGCCCCCGATCCAGCAGAGCAATTTGTTCTGAAATGACAATTTAGATGCTTCAAATCACGATTTCAGCAATCTAGGACGTTTTAAAATGGGTCATTTAGTCTAGAACAATTGAATCTGATTGCAGAGATTAAGAAATTGCAAAAATAACAGTTTTTGTGAACAAATTTTACTAGTTTCTATCCAATATTCGCCGGAAAAGCGGAGCATTTTAGTTGTATTTTATCCTACTCGGTTGCAAAGTGTTTGACATAAGTCTGTAACCAAACTCCATACATAGTTAGCAAAAACTTAATTTAGATTTGGTTGGGGATCATTACATTTGCCTTTTGTTATGTCGGTGGTACCCCCGAAATACCAAAACACAAGGTACACCGTACCATAAGCCATAGATACCATACATACCCATTTCTTATAACGATGTCTTGAGTACGTGGAGCCAATACATGGTACCAAAGGGTACGAGATGAAACATACCTTACAAATACCCAATACGGGTATGCATACTCTACCCCATGTACCGGTACCCATACTACACAGCTTTTTCATATATTTAAAAGAGATTTCAAGTACATTTTACTAAGTATTCTACATAGATTTGTCATTCTATATTAAAAGTTGAATTTTTAGTTAGTGTTATAGTTCAAATTAAACATCCTAAATTGTGAAAAAAAATGAAATGTTAAGATATATTTATTAATCAATAAATTTGATAAAAATAAAATATTAAAAAACAATAAAATATAAAATTTTATATTGTATATTCATTATAAAAAATAAAAATAAGATCAAATTGAGAAATATTAAATTATGATATTATAAGAACTAAAAGTGTTATGTTTTACTCTATCCAAATAACTTCTATGCAAAGGTTCAGTCCTAATTCCTTCATTATAGAGTTAGAGTATTGATAATGAAACAATTCATGAAGGAGAATGGCGAGAGAGCTAGGGTTTGGCGTTGGGATCCATGGCGATGGGCCGGCCGTGGTTCTCTTCGGTTAGGATAGTCACTATTCCAGACGCTGATGGTTTCAGAACTCTCTTGGCACCAGCCATTTCTTTATTTGTTTTTATCGTTTACCATGGCCACCTCACGTCCGGGTTTTCTGATGTGAACTTTATACCTCATTATCGCAGCTTTTTCGGGTTCGGTTTATTGCTCCTCGCTGGCGGTGGTTTTTGCTTATCCGGGCACTATTACTGGTTTAGCGGCTGTGACTACTGGTTCTCGGTTTTCGGCACCGGGTCTTGCGGTGGTCTTCTGTACTCGATTAACTTTCACATGCTACCAACATCATACTGAGACTATTATGGCACAGGTACTTTCCCTTTTCCGACACTTTGCATTTCTATGATATCTAGTATATGGGTAGTGTTTTGTTGTCCCCGTAGGTCATTGGGTTCACGGGTGGTCATAGGTTCATGGAGTTCCCCCTCTTGCAGAGGGCTAGTACCAACTATGCTAAAAAGTGGGAACTAGGGGGGTTTTTTAATGTCGGGCCTGCTTTGACTCTCCGATTCTGGCTCGGTTCTGGTTTTTATTTTTTATTTTTGGGGTTCTACACCTTTTGGTCTCGCTGTCAGAGTACTCCTTACTGTCCTGGTGATACTAAATCCCTCGGCTCTAGTTAGGGTTACAGTCAGGGTTAACTAGTTCCGAGTTTCACCACCTTCTGTTTCGGTTAGGGTTTTTACCTCGTTTCTCTGCCTGAATCACATGATGCAATTCCTTTCTGACTGGCTTTGTTTTTTGACCTAGTTTTGTCACTTTGGGGGTTTTTTCCGCCATAGGGGTTATCTACTCTCAGCTACCTTTATGTTGTGTTATCCACCTCTGCTTGACCTTCTAGGTTGGTTACCCTCACCAGCTCTCGATGGCGTCCCCAGGACTTAACGTCCCAACCAGTGGTGGGGCTGTTTCTACCTATCCTTCTTGATTCTAGGCTCACCGTAAATCTAAGATTCTTACTGCGCTGGACCACAAGCGTCGGATTGTCGTGGGTAGAGATGTCATGCTCGATAGAGTCTCGGAACTTTGTCACCAAGCACTCATCGGCCGCTTGGAATACTGTACTATGAACAAAGAGGAGTGGGTGGCCTAGGCTACCCTCCACTGGAAACCTATCCTCTCTTATGTGCCCACCATCAGTCTTCTGGCTAATCGTTGGTTGGTATTTGTTTTCCTCGAAGACTCTGACGCTTCTCGTATCCTAGATTCACTCTGGACCATTGGAAACAGCTCCCTCATTCTCAACCGGCAGCATACAAATTTCGACCCTATTAAAGAATGGGTTATCAAGCGACATCTTTGGGTCTTAATGCCAGCTTTACCGTTTCCCCTTTGGTCAAAAGACATCCTCACTGGTATTGCCAATACCATTGGCAGGTTTGTTTCCTTAGAGAAAGACTTTCACTCTACCTTTGACAAACGCACAGCTAAGGTACTTGTTGAATTGGATTTTACCCATGGGCTCCTTCCTGAAATCGAGATTGACTGTAATAGTGTGGTTATTACACAAAAACTCGATTATTTGAAGATTCCCTTTCGTTGCAGCTATTGTCACGAAACCGGTCATTTGAGAAAATCCTACTCATTTTTATTACAAGGTATCCCACTATTTATTGGTTTCAATGTTTCTGAACCCTCCCTTGAAACCAACCCTTCTCCATCTTCGCCTCTTCAGACCCTACAGGATTCCCAGCCATTGAAAGATGATTCTACTGATTCTCTGGCTCCCCCTACCACGATTGGCCCCTATGAATCATATTCTCCTACCTCTGTTGGTGATTTGACCAAAGGGGAGCTACAGTACATTACGGATGTAGAAACATTGGCCTTATCAGCCTCTCGATCTCATTCTGAGCTGGTTTTGGACCCTCTTTCACCTCCGCTTACTCTTCCTCTTCCTGCAGTGACTTCCCTGGCCCCCTTTAACCTGGAGAATTTCCCTCCTCTCCCCCACTCCTCAACCCCTCTTTGTATGGATTCACCATGTAGCCCTTTGACCACTCCCTCCTTTGATGATCCTTCTCTACTCAAAGCTCTGGATATCTTCACGGATAAATCCCCCATCTCACCTTCTGTCTTATCTTTGGACTCGATTAGATTCAAGAATGTGACTATAAGAAAGGCTAAGAAAGGGAGTAAAGTTTCCTCTCAGGCTCCTACTGGTCTCTATACCCCTCTCTCGGCACGCATTAAAGCCGCAACGAGAACACACTCCTCTTCATAGGCACTTAGATCAAAGTCACCTGCTTCTCAGGTTGACCCATGAAGATTGTCTCCATGAACATTCGTGAGTTTGAGGGGCCTACTAAACAGAAATCCCTCAAAGATCTGTTTACTTCACTTAACCCTGACATTGTCCTGCTACAGGAAACGATGTGTGATCATTATACAGCCCTCCACTTGTTTTCCTTCATGAAGCCGGGATGAAAATATTGTGCAATTGATGCACTTGGTCTATCTGGGGGTATCCTCTCGGCTTGGAATCCTCGCCTAATTCAATGTAAAGCCTTTCATTCCTTTGTTGGTATTCTTCTTACTGCTAGTTTTAAAGGCCTTGACTTTGTCTTCTCCATTGTCAACTATTATGGACCTTATGCCAATAGAACCTCGTACTGGGACTCAGCTATAGTTGGTGGCATCTTCAATTATCCTAATCTCATCTTGGTTGGTGACCTAAACTTCACTATCTCTAATCTTGAGATATGGGGTGACCATGCCCATACGGATCATCTCTCACTATACTTTGCACAGATACTGGAATCTATGCACATGGTGGATCTTGCCCCCACTAAGATTGGGCCAACATGGAGAAATGGCAGAGTAGGACCTGAGGGCGTTAGCAAAAGACTCGACAAATTCCTTGCATCTTTACATCTTATCCTGTCCCTGGGATGCTATCACTCTTGGACTCAACCTTCTGAAATCTCTGACCACTACCCAGTGTGTTTTGAATGGAATTTCAGTCTGCAGTGTCAATCTTTATCCTTTTAAATTCAATCGAGCCTAGCTCCTCGAAGATGATTTTGATGCCCTTGTTTCTTCCTCATGGAAGGCTCCTGCTCCCCCTGTTGGTCCTATGTTTGACTTTAGCTTTAAGCTACAAAGACTAAAAAATGATGTTAAGACCTGGGAAAAATAGAAAAGCACTTTGAGAACAAAGGAGATCTCTGAGATTGACCAGGCCATACTTACTCTCTTTTCTTCCCATCACTCTGGTATTCTTACTGAAGAGGCTACTTCCTCCCTTTTACTCTTGAAAAACAGGAAGGAATCCCTGCTTTCACATCAGATCCTCACTTGGAAGCTCAAAAGCAGAGTTGATTGGGTTCAAGAAGGTGATGCCAATACCAAATTTGTTCACTCCTTTGCTTCTGCCAGGAGGAACTCAAAGGCTATCTGGGCACTTAATAATCAGTTTGGGGAAACTATTGAGGATGATGCCAAATTAAAGTCATTGGGTGTCCAACACTTCTCTGAGCTCTTCACTGATGACAGTAAAACCAATATTGAGGCTCAACTTAAAGTCATCAGACTTTTTCCATCCTTTGTTTAGGAAGAGGATCAGGAACTCTTTATGTCAGCTTTTACTCTCAAAGAAGTTGAAGATGTACTCAAAGGGTTCAAAAAAGATAAGAGTCCCGATCCAGATGGGTGGTCGGTGGAATTCGACCTTCCCTTTTTTTATCTTGTTGGGCAGGATATTCTGAATGTTATCGAACACTCTAAGCTAGAGGGTAGGGTCATAGGAGCTCTCAATGCTACCTTCATTACTCTCATACCTAAGTGTGATAAGCCTACGACCCTTGCTGAGTACAAGCCCATATCTTTATGTAATCTGATTTATAAGACTATATCCAAGCTGGCTGCTATCAGACTTAAGGAGGTTCTTAATAAGGCTATCTCCAAGCATCAGTTTGGCTTCCTGCATGATAGACAGATCATTGAACCCGTTGGTATTGTACAAGAAGCCCTCCATACTATCAAGACTGAAAATCAGAAAGTGATGGTATTAAAACTTGATCTGGTAAAGGCTTTTGACAAAGTTAACTGGTCTTTCCTGAGGTTGGTTCTTTTACAGATTGGTATTCCTGGTATCTATGTTAATTGGATCATGGGATGTGTAGAGTCAGCAAACTTTGATGTTCTGATCAATGGGACCCCTTCAAATTTCTTTCCAATGTCGAGAGGCATTAGACATGGATGCCCTCTATCACCCCTCCTATTTATACTAATCATTGAAGGTTTAAGTCTATTGATAAATCAGGAACCAAGTATAGGGGATATATCGGGTATCAAAATTGCTCCCTATCTTTACCTTACTCATATGTTCTTCATAGATGATGCTATCCTATTTGGTTCTGGTACACTGGTTGAGTGGCAGCACTATAAAAACATTCTGGATACATTTTGTTATGCAACCGGTACAGAGATCAATGCAAATAAGTCTTCCTTTCTTTACAATAATATTGAGGAATCGGTTAGACAACAAATATTCAACCTCATGCCATACAAGATGGAACCTATTGCAGCTGGTTTTAAGTACCTGGGATTTTACCTCAAGCCTCTGGGATATGACATTAAGGACTGGAAATGGGTTTTACTGAAGTTTGAAAAAAAATTGAGCAATTGGACTTACAAGCTACTTTCTTTGGATGAAGACTGGTTCTAGTCAAATCAATCTTGATGAGTCTTGCAGTGTATTGGCTCTCACTAGCCCGCATGCCCAACACTATTTTGAATTACATTAGGAGATACATCTTTAATTTTTTATGGGGATGCTCACAAGGAAAACATAAGTATCATTTGGTTGATTGGTACACCATATCTAGGCCTTATACTCTCGGGGGCTGGAACATAAAGAATCTGGAGTGGTTCAGTTTGGCCCTGCGTACCAAAAGCTTATGGCTTGTTCTTAATGGTGTTGGGCTGTGGTCCCAAATCATCAAGCATAAATACCTTAAGATTTTACCTGTTGATGTTTGGCTCAGACAACACTCCTTCAAAGTTTAGGGTACCTCTCATATGTGGGATGGTTTTATCCAAGCCATGTCATGGATTACTAGATGTCTTGGTTGGAAGACTGGAAATGGCAAGAATATCAAAGTAGGCATTGATCCCATAGCTGGTGTCTTGTCTGATTATACTCTACCAGAGGATCTTAGATTGTATTTGGAAGATTATGGTATTCTCACACTCTCAGATGTACTCAACAGAGGAGTTTCCACTTCTTCTACTGATTACTAGATCTCTGCAGACGAGCTTGAGCTGGGTGGACTATGGAAGGAAGCCTGGTCCAATTATATTAAATGTTTACAGCATGGAGGGATTCGTATCAGCAATACACCTGATACTCTGGTGTGGATGTTTAATAAGTCGATAGGCACGGCAAAATCCAACCTTATGTATGAACTAATTGCTAATATCTTTGTTACTAGCAGACCTGATGATATCATGGTCAAGATCTGGAAATTTCACATTCCACTTAAGATTATTTGTTTCAATTGGATCAGTCTGTCAAATAGGATTAATACTTGTGACAACTTGATTAAAAAAGGCTGGATTGGACCAAACTGGCGCTGCCTATGCAGATCAGCTTCAGAATTTGTTGACCACCTATTCCACAATTGCAGCTTTACTAGAAAGGTTATTACTCTCATCAGATCCTCACTTGACATTCCACATTTTTGGAGGGAAACAATTTTTATTCTTAATGTCTCTTCTTGGATCAGCATAGGAAATACTCTGAAGTATCTTCCTCTTCTTCTCACATGGAAAATCTGGATGACTAGGAACAAATGTGTTTTTGAGGACAAACAACCTGATATATTTTTTGTTGTTCTCTCTATTAAGAATCATCTTCAGCTCTATCCTGTCATTAATCAGCTAAAAAACATAAGGAGAACTTTTGGACCAGCACCTACTTTGGTTTTTCCCATTGGTTTCTTTGATGGGGCATCAACAAATCGAATGGGTGGTATAGGTGTACAACTTTTGCTCAGTCAAGACCACTATTTCTGCTTCAAATTGGGAGTATGTCTGAGTACAAATACCAGATCTGAGTTGCTGGCCTTATGGACACTCTTTCACTGTGCAAAAATCATGGGCCTTCCCAATTTACATATTCATGGTGACTCTGTTGTAATCATTAACTGGTTCAATCAAAGATCAGCTCTTACATTACTCACTCTTGATGGATGGTGTCATTGCATTAGGGAGTTGGAACCTTACTTTATCCAACTCACTGCCATTCATATATATAGAGACCACAATACTAAGGCTGACAGCTTATCCAAAGAAGTATTAACTTTGGCCTTGGGCTATCTTCAGTTTTCAGAGTTCACCAATGGTGAATGTATTGATCAGGGCTCTTTCTTACTTTTCTAGCCCTCAGCATTGGACCTTTATGTGTTGATCTTTTTTGACATCCTTTGGATGATGGTGGTGGATGAGCCCCATATATTTCTGCACCTATTTGTTTAATGCTTATTTGGATTAGCTACCCCAGTAATAGTATGAACTCTCTATGTATTGAAAGGTATGGAAGCGGATGCAGTATTCCTCCTAGCTTACAACTCACTATGAAGCTTATTGGTAAAGCTTATCATGGAATGTAAACAACAGAAAATGGTTTTGATGTGTCTCCTACATGAGCTCAGTTGAAGCTGATGCTATAGTATTTTTGTTGATGAATTTCACTCACCTTGAGCTCAGCACTTGCCGATGATGTATCCATGTTCCCTTTTGATTTCAATGAAATAGCAAGGAACTGATATTTTCCCCTGGAAAAAAAGAGTTAGTGTTAAAAGAAGGGAAATAATTCAATCTCAATAATATGGCACCCACTCCTCTTGATGATCGAGGAACACTAACTACATTATAGAGAGTTGCCTTCAATCTTAAAATCTCAATATTATGCAACCCTTTTGCAGTGCTTTTAATCTTTCATTACTTATCTAACTGCAAAGTTGATTTGTTAAATTACTTAATATTTAATGTGGAAGAAACAATAAATTAGTAATTAGCAGTAGGAGCAGGAAATTTTAACAACAATAAGTTAGTAAAAAAATGTCAATATTAAGAAAAATTAAATTATTAAACATATATGTAAAAATATCCTCCTCTAACAATTATATGCCCTCTGCACCTTATTGGTTTTTTACAAGTGTACAATTGTTGTAATAATGCCCTCTGTGCCTAACTTCTTCTTTTTTTGAATCAAACTATCATTTAGGTGTTGACTGTGTTTTCACTAGAAGTGTTTGGCTTGATATTGAGATTAAGTTAAATCTGTTGCATTTATGGTGTGGGGACTCGGTGATTTCTTGTATGAAGTCTTGGTGTCTCAATGAGGAAGTCGAACATATAAGGTCTTTACCTGTTATAGTTTTAAGGTTTATTTGGAAGGCTAGGAATCATAGTTGCTTTGAAGATATCAATCTTGTGCCATCACAGGTTGCCTCTTTTAGTTTGGGATTGTTGCAATCTTATCCGCAGGATAAAATTGCTATGAACATCAAAAATGTTGTTGAAGAAATTATTGATAAATCTTTTTCATGGGGTTATTTTGATGGGTCGACAACAGGTGATCCTAAAATATGTGGAGCTAGTGGTAACCTTTTCATTACTGGTGATCATTATTTTTCCTTTAAAGCTGGATTATGAATTGATACTAATAATTTTGTTGAGATATGTGCTTTTAAAGCTTCTTCTGTCCTTGGCTCAAGTCAATCATATTAATAAAATTCAGATTTTTGGAGACTCACAGCTGGTCATTAATTGGGCTAAAGGTAAGTACATAATCCAAAATCTTATGCTTTCTTTCTTCTAGAAGTCAATCGATTATCTGATATGTTTGAGTTGGTAGATCTGAAACACATTTACCGTGAAAAAAATACTCATGCAGATGAATTAGCAAAATCTGGAGCGTCTGTACTGAAAGGATTCTGGTATATTAAAGAATTTATAGCTTCTGGCAGCTTTGAGACTTATCATACTTTTTGAAGCTGGTGTTGTTCTGATGCTGTTGGGTGTTGTTCTAATACTAATGGTTGTTGTTATGTTGCTGTTGGGTCTTGCTTTTTATGATCCTGATGCTATTTTGATGAAGATGGGTGTTGTATTGGAGATGTTGGTGCTAATAATGATGGTTCTATTCAATCTAGAGATGTTATAAGTGGTGTTGTTATTAATGATGATGATTCGGGTGCTGATATATATGATGATGTTGTTTTGAACATTATACTAGTTTTTGTATTTCTGATCTGATATATGATCTTTTGCTGTGATTCATGCATGTCTTTTGTTGAAACATTAGGGATGAGTTAATTTGATCATCCTTGATCTTATGTAACAAGTTTAGTTGAGAGTTTTTAAGACACTACGTATAAATAGACAAAGTTTTTGATCCATTGAAGAATGTTAATATAATTATCTTTTTTTTCTATGAAAAGAAAAGTAACAATTTTCTTTTTTCATTGGATTTATCCTAGAGACATTTCCCCAGTCATTTGAAAATCAATATTTGTGAATAGAAAATACTCAATTTAAATGATTTTTTTATTTCAGTTAAATACATAATCTGAAAGCTGAAATCATTAATCTGAAGAAAATACTCAATTAAAAAAAAGAAATATTAAAATTAATTATATAATCTGAAATCATTAAATATAGAAGTTGTCTACAAATAACATTTTGCACTTTTGTTTGCCATAATTTAGCAATTCAAGGCAGAGTTTTGATTTATGTAGCTCGGACTAGGGTACATGTACTCATATCAAGTGCATACTTGGGTACTCGTAAGGTACGCATCATATCATACCCTGCCATACCCCATATTGGCTCTACTTACCCAAGACACCATTATAAAAAAAAATGGTACTCAGTCAAAATGGTAAGTACTCATGTTTGGGTACTCTGAGGATACTACGCCCAACTTAGTAAAATGCAATCCGCTGGGAAAATGTAATGACCCCAACCAAATCTGAACTAATTTTTGGCTAACTACTTTTGGAGTCTAGTTCAAGACTTATGTCAAACACTTTGCAACACTATTCAAATTCCACTGATTTTGCATTGATTTACAATGAATGTGTTTATGGTTGTGTTCAACACTCATGGAACATAATTTGACTACCAAATGTGCACATAAAAAATATGCATATGTATTTATACTGAGAAATACACTCACATCAACCCAGGAATATATTTGGTAATTTGCAATTTTTTATTGCCTGTAACTGTAACAGCAATACAAATAGGTGTTTAAAATAAAATTTCAAGTGTACCTTCAGGTTTGAGTTTGATTGTTTGTTAGAACTTCTTGGTACAATGATTGATCAACTTTTATGTAACTTCCAGTCTTCCAATTGATATTTGATATTTAATGAGTCTATGATTTATCAAATTTTATGTTTCAAATTTTCAATGTGAATAATAATTGTACCAATAATTATTGAATCTGTAATTATGAATCATGATTCATAATTTATGAAGTATCCAGAAATATGTATGTATGATGTGACTGCCAGATTTTTTTTAATAATATACATACTGTTCTATCGACTTACCCAAGTACCAGTTTCAAAAAGTAGGGTTCCCCTCCCGGGGCTATATCCAATATCCAAGTTTCTTGGCAACTTAAGTTAAGATTGATAGTAAAATCAACTAGATTTTTAGAGCAGATTTTTCGAGCATCTAGATGAGTTTAAAATGAACTAAAACCCAAAAAAGAAATTCTGTAAAGAAACTCTGCCATCACACCCTTGGAACTCTGCCCCTTACAAAGAGAAATCTGCCTGAAAAAACAACAAGAACGATACAAAGCTTTGCGTTTTTAACTCCCAACTTAGGTTATACCACGGTTATACAACCGGAAAGGACGCAAAGCTTTGCGCTTTTAACTACCAACTTAAATTTATAATATGAACCCATTTAAAATTAATTATATAATTTGAAACCATTTATTTTAATAAATAATGTGTATACAGTGATATAATAATTTATCTTTAAAATTACAATGCACATTCACCAAACGGACACAATTACACTTCGTGCTTTTGCACTGCAAAACAATTGAAACGAAGCAAAATCCAAGTGGTTTTAGATTTCCATAAATGAAATAAGAACCATAAATGAAATAAGAAAACTTCCCCTCAAAATGATAAGGAGAACAGGGGACAAGTAAATAATCAGCTCACTTTACTAATGCTGTCCAATGCAGGGGCTGCTCGGTTCACTATACAAAAGGTGCTTGCCTCACTAATCAATTTACAGGATGCAAAATAACAAAGGGAAATTGGCTACTGGACTGGATCGTTATGTATACTCCCGGACCCAGTCTCAATCACGGCGTCTGTCAAACGCCCTTGTTTACTGGCATTTAAGGCCAAATCCTAATGTGAAAAACAGGCATTCCAAAAGTCTGAAATCAATAGTCTTCATTGTAATAAAAATAAGCTAGCTGCCTAATTCAAACTGTACAAGCTCTGACAAGTAGAAAAAATATTGATTGCAGAGCTAAAAAGAAGTAAAGCTTGCATGTTTGCATTAAATAAGGGAATATGAATGATAACAGCGCACATGAGGCAATTTGCTGCAAGTCACATGCCATGGCCTAGACTACAAATCCCTTGAGATAAGCAGGATCCCTTTTCGTTCTCTCCTGAAACCTTTTGAACCACCTATCCAATATGTCTATTGGCATCGCCAGTTTGTTCGTCTCCGCAGAACAGAACGACTGCATGAAACTGAGAAGATTTTCCCCGACTTTCATAGCCAAATCCTCAGCTCGCCTTTGTTTCCCCATGTCAAGATTTGGCAGAGACACCAAATCCTCCACGCAGATGCCAATTTTGGCCGTTGTCAGAGTGGCATTATGCCCACCACCGTCTACAGAAGGCCAGAGAAGAGAAAAAACTGCAGAGGGGCACCTCATATCCACAGCTCCACAGTATTGAAACTGCGACCCTGGGGACTGCACGTAAACTGCCAATGCCTTTTCTGGAGGTAAACCCACTTCGCTTGCGAGGAATACACATATCTCTTTCACTTGGCGGTATTCTTCACCTACACGGCACAGGATTCGAAATCAACTCTGGTATTCAATAAGGGATTTTTTTTAAGAAATTATTGCTTTCCCACACTGCTAAATAAATTGATGACAGCTATAGCTTTGCCAGAGAGTGCCAGTGCCAGTGCCAACCAAACGAAACTTATCCCCAAACTAATTAATATTATTATGGCCATCATTTATGGGATTCTGATATTAAATATAAATTCCAAAACCTAACCACTAAATACCAAAAACCACTTTCCCAAAATGGAGATGCCTTTATAATAAAATAAAGAATGCTTTCTGAACTCTGAACAGTGGGATACACACAGCATCATGAAAACAACACCAGTACTTGCTTCACATTCATAAATGAAAGCGAGAAAAGTAATTATACAATGAAAATTGGGCATGCATGAAGATACCTATAAAAATGGACATGTCCAGAACCCAATGAGTGGTATCAATCTGAACGCAATTGGAAGCGTCCATGGGATAGCTTCTGTTGGGAAACAGAAAACCGAAGGCTCTTGAATAAATGCTCTCACTGCCGCAGAAGCTTCCCACCATATTCAACTCTGAACTACCGGTGGCTCCGGCTTCACCCGTGGGAACGGAACACGCCCTTTTCTTCCGTCTCTGGAGGGATTCATCGGCATTGTCGCAGTGCTGGTATGGAGAATCTCGCTCCTTCGCTCTCCCTTTTCCATTCTCTGTACATAATGAAACATAATAAAATTAATCTCAGTTCAAAAAGATTCATAGACTGTGAGAGAAGATTGGTGTAAGCTCCCACCACCGCCGCGAACAGAGAGCCGAAACGGGTGCCTCCACGCCATTGGCAGAGCGGGGTCGTCGCATAGATTCTTCTCTGCTTGCTTTTGCATCTGCTTCTGCCTGATTTAATTAATCAAATCTCCATTAGTTACGTAGCAATCACTGTGTAGAAGAAGCTTCCAGGTTACCGTCCATCCCTCGGGGCTTTAAAGCTTTACTTTTCACCAGCTACCGCTACCGCTACCAGTAAAGATAAAACACGTTTTCTCGTTTCAAATTCGTGTGGGACCTGAGAAGATATATGTTTTGCCGAGAACATTCGAGAGAAAAAGATGGATGTACATACGTACACGACACGTATACGGTTACCAAGTTGGATTGTTGTAATCATTGTTTTTTAAGTTCAACATCTTCTAACTAGTGCTAAGTGGTGGCGGATACCTGTTAAAGTTGGTAGGTTAGAATTGTTATGGTAAAAGTTGATAGATGGATATGCAAAGTATTGTTTTGTTTTAATAAGTAAGATAAGTAAAGTATTGTCTTTTTTCTCGAGTATACCTTGAATAAGGTCATTATGATTTGAAAGCTTTTTTTACTACGTTTGGTACCCTCTGCATATATCATATATCTTAGTTACGCATGATATTTTAAGTCTCTATACGAAATAAGTCATCGACTCATGTAGCAATTGAAAACAACATTGCAAACAACAATTGAACCTACTCTTTGTTGAAGAATGTGCATATAAAAGACATTACAGATCATGCAAATTGAATATAAATGAAAAAACAAAAAACGTCAAAGGTGGTATAAACCGAATCGTAAGGAAAGGAATGCCATGCTCGTGGAGGAGGTCGTCTACTTAAGTAAAATGGAGGTATATTTGGATGAGGACACATATATACACATATGGGTGGATGATAATATGACCAGCCTAGATCCAAATCCTAGGCTTTATCAAGCACCGAGAGGGATCAAATATCCTGAGGTGCAAATCTCTTTGAGTGCAATCCCTTAGAAAATGTTTGCACCTTGGGAGATTTGATCCCTCTCGGCGCTTGATAAAGCCTAGGATTTGGATCTAGGCTGGTTTCAGTCGTGGGCAGTGACACAAAACTGAAGTTTGATCAACATTGTAAGGAACAGGTTAAGTTGAAAACACAGATAGAATTATGAGGATTATCTCAATGTAAGTAATAAGCATTAAGGATTGAATACGTATTAAGTATTAAGGATTGAATAAATGAAAATATGGTTCACATCGTGATCATTCTCAATCTGTTATCTTCATCTTTTCTTATCTTCACGCCTGGTACTTTTGACATCTTCTCGTATGGATCATATGAGAATGGAGGTTGAAATTGTAGACCTGCCAAATCTTTCACTCGATATATTGTTGTAAATGTCATACCCTTCCTCTCTTGATTTCCAATATTAATAGTAGCTTTGTCCAATGTCAATCCCTGTGACTTATGGATTGTTAAACCCCAAGCGAGTTTCAATGGAAGTTGTTTTTTATTACCTCTTTTGATAGATGTAATAGGAACAACTTGATGAAACGATTCATCCCATGGTACCCCCACATAATTATCAATTTTTATTAAAACATACGTGGTTGGTTTTGAAGGCGAACTTCTAGGGCTATATACAATTTGTTGTGCAACTCCAAGAGCACCATTGACGAGTCCTGCATCAGTCCATAGGTTTGATGTCAACATTACCTTTGCTCCATGGATATCAATAATTCAAGTTCCAACCCTTTTTCATCTCCTTTCATAGAATAGTTGCTTCTTACGTGATGATATGATACCACATTCATACACTTTTTAAGTGCCCCAGTAATAGCGCTAGAATATCTGGTTTGTTAATCCTTGTTTAGATTTTTTTTCTAGGATGATCCTCTGTTACGATTGAGCATTGTTTTGCTTTAATAAGTAAGATATGCAAATTATTGTTTTGATTTAATTTGATTTCTCAAACAACGTGCCCTGATCTGTTTTCATCGGAGGAAACAAAATACTTGGAAATGAATTGGAAACGATTCTCCATTGATCCCGATGGCATTTCACTTGGACAATGGAAATCCACTTGGCCATAGCGTCGAATGCATCTATAAAAGCTTGAAACCAGTTCAAAGCTCTGTAGCCCCTGCATCGATGAGTGTGTGGTTAGATGTTGAAGACCCCGGGTCACCTCTATAATATCAAAAACCGCCATAACAACCTCTGTCACCGACGATCAATCGTTGGGAACGTGGTTTTGCAAAACAAATGTCTATGCGTGCTAACACACGACAAACACATGTTGTTCTCTTGTGCATGTGATGGAAATGTTTCACATTTGTCAATGATGCTTTCCTTGGCCAAGTTGTGAGTTGGTTGTTGTCGCACAGAAAGTAATCATTTAAGCAAGGAAACGAGCCCCATAGACATAAACAAAATATTGCATTGAAAATAAAAACATACACATAAGCATAATGCATGCAATCTACAGCGGAAGCAATAAATTTTATTCAAAGCATTCATCTTGTTCATAGTTCATAAAACAAGCAGCATTCAACATGTTCAACCATTCAACATGTTCATGATAAATTATCAATTAAATACATTACATAGATTAAACACATAAGAATACTTGTCTTGAAAAAGAGTTTTCCCGCAACCAGCTATGTCGCTACAATGTTCCACCCAACCATAGGCTAGTGTGCTCATCAATATCTCAGCACCACTACCACCCCTGAGCTAGGCATGATTCCCACAAGGAATAAGGGAACAACAGACTTACACACGGCAAGACATACATCCAAAGTCAAGTCAACACACTATTGGGTTTCATCGACTGCTAAGGAAACAAGCCAACCACATAGGGGTTCCTTGGACTTACCCTACCAAGCCACAATCACATCCAAACACGGTCAACCATCTAACAGATGGGATCCTTGGACTTACTCATCCAAGACAACACCAAGCTAAACTTCACATCCAAATACAAGTTTTGGGTATAGACAAAAACCGTCCTAGGAAACCGTTGCTGCTACAACTATCTCCAATTTTTTTTTTACATTTTTTAGGACCCCCTTTAAAATATTAGTTTTTCTTCTCAGGCACTTTGAGTTTGAAATCTAGCTTTTATGGTTTGTTTCTATCATGGAAAAGTTTCCAGAATTTCATTTTTTTACTATGGTAGAAAATGTGCTTCTAACCCGCTATAGCGAATGGTTTGTCAAGTTCTGAGCCACTACAGAGGACAGCTTCTTATGTTTCAATCCGCAATGACGAGTGATTTTTGGTTTGAATGTCGGAAAGGCTTCCAACTATGTTTATCTTGCTACGGTGGATGGTTCCTGGCTTTCAAGCCGCTATGACAAAAAGTTTATCGATTGTCGAGCCGCTACAATGGGCGATTTTTCAGTTTGACTGACAGTAAACTCCCAATAGTTTTGTTCTGTTACAACGGATCGCTTTTCAAGTCCATGGATGCTACGGCGGCTGTTCTTTTTTTCACGTCTTGGTTTGATTTATCGAATCCGCTACGTCGGAGGCTTATTGAGTTCATGCCACAATGACAAATGAGGAGTAGTGTTGAGAATAGGAACTTCTTCTAACTTCTCTACCTTGCCATGTCGTATGATGGTTTTATCGCTTTACCGCCACAGCGGGCTAGTTTGCAAGTGGTTATCAGAACTAGTGCCGATTTTCGAGATCCTCCACGACAGATGTCTTTCCCAGATGCTGCCGCTACAGTGGAAAGGTTTTAGTTTTGGAGCTGCTACGACGGCTATTGTCCAGTTTTCCTTGTTGATGTCGTTTGACTGTCGAGCCACAAAGGGAATGCGGGTGCATTGTTGAGTCTTAAGCCGGTGGTTGCGGCTTTGTTGGCAGGTATCAAGCCTCCATTGTCGGGGCTCATTGCATGTTGACTTATCATTTTTCACCTTATGCGCTATCTTTGGCACCAACGGTGTTTAGCCACGCACGTGCGAATTTAATGGTTTACCTACCACTTTTAAGGATTTTCGCCAGCAAATGTCTATTTATACTTGGGGAACAATGTTTTTTACCATAGCTTTTTATGGTGAGGGTTTGAAATCTTTGTTGCGATTTATCCCATCCTAGATTTTGTGCGATTGGTGGAGATTACCTGTGGAGCTTACGTGGCACGTCCTTACCAAGTATCTTCAACTTCTCCAGGTATGTTTTTCCATTCATTTGTGTTGGTTTGACAAGTTAAATATGATTTTTTGAGATGTCGCTTGTGGTTCTCCCGAGAAATATTGGGTAGGTTTGATTGTGGGTATAAAAGGGGGTTTTCCTTTCATTTAAAGGTTTGTCGTTTCCTTTTAGGGTTTGAACTTGCTTGGGCCTCCCTACCTGCTCTCATAACCTCACCAGTTCATCTGGAGAAGTTTTTGCCCACAGTCTGTTAGGTTATGACGATTATCCAGGCGCTTGAGCTTTTTGCCAGCATGGAACAAACTGGGTGCTTGCCTTCGGGCGTTTTTAGGGTTTATAGTTTTCTTGTCTCAGGCATACCCCATAGGTTTCGGTGTTATATCTTTCGGTCATAGGATGTTCATCCCGAGGATTTGAAGCTAGGGCATTGCCTCCCTGAGTGTCAGAGCGTGGCCTTTCTAGCTTTGAACCCTTTAGAATATTTGCGTCGAAGTGCGGAAAAGCCTCGCAGTAGTTAGGTTGCATTTCTTTTCTAACAATACAGAGGCTGAGGTTCGCCATGTCCAGAGGTTTTATTGCCAAACTCTGACCCATTGACCTGCATCATTTGTCTTGACCTAATGGCCGAGGATATTAGGGTAATGAAAAACACTGATGACTATTTTGGACAGATTGCCCAACATATCATATCCAGTTTGTTCTTTTCTCTCATTCAAATGCATGAGCTAGTTTTATAATGTAACACTAAGACATTTTTGTGTTGTTGCAGCTACCGCTCATAACAGACAACATGACGAAGAGAGGTAAAAAGAAAGCTAAGATTTTCGATTATGACTCAGATGCAGAGGTTGCAGAAGTTGCACCTGTACCAAGGGTAGAGATCATTTATGAGGATACAAAGGCAATCACTAGAGCTGAGCCCAAGTTCAAATGGGTTCAGATTTATCAGTAGATGGTAGAAAAGAAAGTTCCAGAAGCGGGGTTGGAAGACCTGGCCTATATGATGACATGCTAAGATGCGGGATAACCAAGGTGACCACTAGACTGGAAATTTTCCCTTGTGCAGAAGTAATCAGATGGATTCTTCCTAGGATAGACACAACAGGGATGTTGATGAACGATGTGAAGAACAAAGGATTTGCATCCTTCACACCCAGATTTTTATCAGTAGGGCACAACTTTCCCTAAAAGGAAATTAGTGTGACAACAAAGTGGGTGAAGAGCTTGAAACTCGATTACACTGACACAGCTAAGATGATGATGGTTGAGCAAAAGAATTTTAGACACAAGCATTCAGGGGAGTATGAGACAACTCATCTAAGGACACCATACAGATTAATAGTGTTGTTGTTGAACAAGATTTATGGCAAGGTTGATGGGAAGTTTTATAAGTTTGGGTGGATCCCACTGGTCTACCATATAGCTATGAAAGGAACAGTCTTCAATTGGGTTGACATAATAGCCAAAAATTTGTCCACCTCTATTAAAGCAGCCCAAGAAGTTTTGCACCTCAGCAAGTCTGAATTTTATATGCCTTCCTTCTTAATGGACTAGATACTTTACCACCATTGATTTGAAGGGATAAAGTGTACATGGATGGGAGGGAAAGCCTCTATATATACAACTTACCATATGTTGGGGCCTCACAAATATCATAATCACTATAAGATGATCTGTGAAGAATTCATGATGCCCTTATACAAGCTGGTTTTTCTAGAAGAATGTCCATGCCTATCTGAGGGAGCCTTGGAGTCTATCAAAGAATATGGGGATTACTTCTTCTTAGAAGAAGGCACATATTTGAGGATGTATGGGGGAACGAAAGCACCCTCATTGCTACCGAAGTACATGATAGATTATATAGTTCACAAAGAAGCGGTTAGACAACTTTTCTTGAATGGATTTGGAATCCACCTGTTCGATCTAAAGAAGGTTGTGTTCCCACCATTACCCTTCTATGTGGGTAGTTACAAGTTCACCAAGGTCAAGAATTCCCCTCAATTTGTTAAGGATATGGAAATTTTCCATTATGGTGAAAAGAACTTTCACCGGAATGATTCTCAAGGTAAGGTTGCAACCTATAAGGCAACACTCAAAGTAAATTTTGAGTATGATGACTACGTGGACAAAGATGAAGAGATGTATAGGAACATTTACAGCTTGATCGCCTTGAACAAGTAGCTGAAACTGAAGACGATAGCAGCTGGGGATAAAGGCAGTGGAAGCAACAATATAGAATTAAAGAGCTAGGAGGAGGAAGCTACTAGAAAAGTAAAAGAAGAGACTCCCTGAAGAATGGTATAAGGTGCGAGAAAGCTCTTAGCTGAAGCAAAGAAGTGAGAAAAAGAAGAAGAAGTTGCCAGGATAGAGAAAGAAGAAGAAAAGAGAAAGAAAGAGGAGGCTATCCAAGAAAAGATTATTGAGCTAGAAAGGGCCATAACTCAAGAAGATTTGAATCCGGAACAAGAAGTACAAGACCAAGAAGGGTTCATAGAAGAACAAACCAAGGAAAGTCAGGATGATGTAGGTGGTGAGGATCAAGGACGAAGCTTTGTTTGGAACGACCCTGGGGACCTTCCATCTACTTCATAAAATATAGTTACATGAGGGCATCTCCCTTTAGTTGAGTTGGAGTTGGTTCCATTCACCCCATCTAAGCATTATGAGGTTGCATGCCTAGAAGATGCATAGTTCGATCCCAAAAAGAAGTCAATCATGTGGAGAACAGAGAAGACTCTGAGGATGGGAGACCAACCCCCAGTCACCACAATGACAAAAATAACAGTAGTGAAAAATGTAGAAGATAATTTGAAGCAATTGGCCTCCCTGGGAATTGCAAATGCATATGAAAATGCTCATAATATTGATAAGCTCACAGAGACCATAGAGTAGTTTAAGGGTAAAATGGCCGAGATGAAAGAGGTCTCGTGGAAGGAAGAAAGAATCTGCAGAGAATTTAAGAGAATGTATGAAGCTACTATTTCAAACTATGAAAAGCTTCAACAAGAGTATCAAATTCTAGAAGAAGAGAGGGATACTTTGAAGTTGTCAAGCATGAACCTTAGCAGGGAGAAAGGGGAGATGGAAAACAAAATTGCAGAGATGAAAGCACAGAAGTTTATGGCTGATCAGTGAGCAGAACAATATGAAGCCCAAGTGGCAGGATTAGAATCTCATAAGAGTTCTTTGGAGGTGTTATTGAAGGTATCAAATTAACAAAGGAAAGATATAACACCTCTAACAAAGCATTCTCTTTTTCTCAGAAATAAGATCTATCAGATGTAGGTTCAGATCGCGGGAGAAGTCTTCAAGGTCAAACAAGTAGAAGATCGATTGCAGGAAATTTCAACAACAACTACAGAGTTCAAAGACAAAACTCAAGACGTCGTAGAAGTCATTCAGGGACGATTGACATGGTTGGAAATGACCAAGGAGCAGGGATAATTTTAGGGGCGAATTTTAGCCCAGTGGGCTATTTTTCCATGTTTTTCTCCCAAAAAAGATTCGCCATTTTGCATTTTTTGAAGCCCTATTTCGCCCAATTTTGATGGGGTAAAATTTTTTCACCCTAAAAATCGCCAAATTATTATAAAAATGATATAAAATCCTTGGAAATTAAAATATGTTTTGAAAAATATCGCCAATCATTTTATAGTTGGTGTTTTAAGAATTTGTAATATTTGCCAACATTTATACACTTTTAAATAAGTATGGTTCTTTAAAATCATCCCTGCCAAGGAGCCTCCAGAAAACACACCACTCAAAACTCCAGAAAGACTGCAGCTTGAGTATGAACTGATAGGTTTCAGCAATAGAGCTGCTAAGAAAATGATAGAGGCAGTCCATAAGACAATAGATAAATGTAGAGAGTTTTCTAAGAAAGTACTCACCACCTATAACAGATGTCAAACATCATCTAAGAGGAGGTTGGACGAGCTTCCACCTCATGAAGAACATTTGCAGCAATTACATGCTAGATTTCAGGAAGATGAGCTTGGCATACAGTTGATAAAGAACTTAGATGAAAGGATGATTAAAAATGTGATTGCTCAAGCTGTAGTTAGTAACTGCCTTTTAGAGGATCAACTTCAACTACTCCCAGCAAGGATGGCTGACATAAGGGCTTAGGCTTCCAAACATGAAGTCATAGTCATATTCTTAGAGCCAGTCGAGTTTGAGATAATTGCATCAGATGCTAAGGCATGGAATAAATTCATTGCTAAGTTGACTGGTCCCATTTAAGTTTTTTTATCTTTTTGACACATGGAAATATATTTGTAATATTTTTTATTTATTTATCTCTTAATTAGTGAATACACTAAAAGACAAATCTTTTGTAACCAAATGTAAAGGAGGCCCGAGGGGTAGGAAAATCAAGAGTTTTTTGAGATGTATAAATGTAGGTGAAGTCGAATAGGAAAAGGGAACCATTTCTATGTTGGCTGACTATGCAAATTTGTGAGATCATTCTAACTCTGAACTATTTATTAGTCGTGAATGATTTCAATTTTTTCTTTTTGAATCTTGTGCAACAAATGCGTAATGAACTCTTTAATAAACAATGAGCTATCTCTATGCTAATCTTCCTGCTGTGTTCCATGTATTCTGAATTATATCAGCTATCTGTAAAATTTTGTGTGCATAAAATACAGTACATTACTCATACAAATAATCATCTTGATCCCTATGGATAGGTTAGTTAGCATTAGATTAGTTTAGCTTAGCTGCTATTTGCTTTTTGTGATTTAGGAACAAAGGAGATAAGACGGGAGGTAAGAACTTACACATCACATTGTGAGCCCTTTGATTCCTGGTCATCTACATTTAGTTCAGGCACTTGCATATCATTTATAAAACATAAAAACTCACTTAAATGGTGGACTGGGCTGTAACCAGTAAAAAATATTTAAACCGTTACTTAACTCTATGGTAGCCGGACCATAAACCGGATGGATTCCCCATACCAAACAATAAACGAGCTAATTAGGAGCGGTTATTGAGGAGAATCCCTACTGTCGGTACCTGGTATTTTCCAGGCCTCAACAGTTTTGGCGCTAGAAGGAGGGCCACCAGTGCATGGATGGCTGAGGAAATCCGTTTCCTCGAGAACATTCTACGGGTGACAGTTTTGAGATTACTTTTCCCAAGAGTCCTAGTCCTGAAGGAAAATTTAAACCTGACTCAGATGTTACAGAGTATCTTTATCCTGTTTCTAATGAAGTAGTGGATCATTTTAGAAGAATCACAAGGTCATATACAAAGAAGCGAGGAGGACTACCAAATATTCCTGCCCTACCTAGAAGACAAGTTCGCAAGAAAGAACGCCCTTACCTAAAGGATTCACTTTTAGTTGGATATTTTGAAGAGTTGGTAGATTTAACCTTGCAAGAAATTGTTCAACCTCTCAATTAGTTGGGACCAAAATCCCCGAATTGTTCACCTTTTTGGACCCCTATTCAATCCCCATCCCAGTCTCCATCTCGAATCATGGATGGAAATGTTTCCCCAGATGTAAATCATGCCAATGCACCTCCTGTATCAGCTTGGAGGGCTACAACACCACTGAACTTAGCTCCTCCAGTGCATGCTTTAACGTAGAATTATGAAAAGACTTTGCCTAGATTTTACCCAGAGGAAGGCATATCTGTGGACAACCATCTACAAAGTTTTTTCTTGGCTTTGGAAGCATTAGCAGTTGAACATGAAGATGTGGTTTGTAGGCTTTTTCCTCATACTCTCAAAGGTAAAGAAACGCCATGGTATTTTGGATTACATGCCAATTCAATCACAGATTGGGCCACTTTCGAGAGAATGTTTAAAAACAAGTTTTGTAGCCAAAGAACTACCGCTTCTTTGATGAAAGAACTGTTGGATCTAAAAAAGGAAAAGAAAGAAAAAGGTGCAGGAATTTACTCACAGTTTTGCTGCTCACTTAAATAATTTCAATGCAACCATAAATCCCGTTGAAGAGACTCTAATAGAATATTACACATCTTCTCTCAGCCCTGAAATGACCATGTTTGCTAAAAGATCAGTTAAGACCACTTTGGCTAAAACATATGAAGAGGCCGAAAAGATAGAGCATGAACTAGAAAGCATAAACAAGTATCCAGTGGAACCATAAAACATAGACCTTCAATAGTAAGAAGCCTCTGTTATTGACCGGACCCAAGGATGAACGATCAAATGAATTGGAAGGAGTAGTCAAGATGGTCCAGAATTTCTCCAATAATATTGTTGATATGGAAAAGGAGAGAGAAGGCAAGAAGCAATTCAAGCTCTATTATAAGAGAAAAGATGAAAGTGGTTCCTCTCAACTGCCTACACACAATCATTTTGTCATGAATCTCACTGAGGTTGGGATGGATAACTCCTGCACTTTGCATCGACAGCCTCACTCCTAAAAAAGTTGCCCATAGTGGATTAATTCTATGACTTTAGTTATGAATCAGTTACTTGATTATGAAATTAACTGAGCCTGTGGATGAGTAAGAAAAAATTCACGAATCAGAAGAGACACCTAAAGAGACTACCATGGTCTTGTGGGATTGTGCACCTATGCTGGGTTTAGAAGAAGAAGAACCTAATGAATAGATATAGTTGTCATATGTTAATGTCACAACCAGGAGCAAAGGTCCAATAATTGAAGATAACACACTGTTGCCTCAGATTAAAAGAATTCAGGAAAACTTGAAGAAAGTCTGAAATAACACTCAGACCTAACTTATACCTAATTTGGTCATAACGAGGCAGAATAATCCAACTGTCAGTAAGCCCATAAATGATACTGAAAGAAAAGTAGAAGGTGTGAAGAAAAACCCAATGGAATGTGAGATGGGGTACGACATAATGGAAGACATCAAGAAGACTAAGGCTAATATTTCTTTGTTTGAGATGTGTAGTTTACCCCAACAAAAGAAGAAACTTTTGGAAGCATTAAACCCACAAATTAGTAAACCCCAAGAAAACGTCCAGTCTGAAGAAGAAATCAATGAATCCAGTATTGGGGGAAAGCCCAAATCCAGAACTTTACCTTTTCTGCTTACATTTGAGATTTTCAATCATAATGTGCACAACTGTTTGGTTGATTTAAGAGCATATGCAAATGTTATGCCTTTGTTGGTATGTAAAAGGGTAAATGGCCAACCCAAGCCATCTAATGGCAAGATAATACAGTTGGACAGAACAACTGTGAAGGTGGTAGGAGAAATGGAAGACGTGTTAATACGTTTATCTGCAGATGAGAGAGTGTGCCAGTTTATAGACATAACAGTGGCTGACATACAAGAAGCTTATGGATTAATCTTGAGCAGAGATTGGTCTGTGAAACTAGATGAATATTTTGCAATTAATTGGTCTCATTTATGGTTACCCTATCAAGGATGTCAAAATCAGATTAAAGTAATGAGAGAGCCACACATGAGACACAATGTGACACAATTAGAAGGGAATAATGAGCCAGTAGATTTTTCACACCCAGTGTTGGGGAATTATTTCATTAAGCTAGAACTGGGGAATTACCAAACTGAAGAAGCCGATAATGGATCAGATACACAACCTGATCTCCTTCAGTTTTTGTGGGCTGATAAAGTTGACTGTAACATAGTTAGTTTAGTTTTAGATGTAGAAAGTACCAATAGTTTAGTAGAATTAGTAGATAAGTTTTGGGTACTATACTTTGATGATTCAAAAACACAGGAAGGATCAGGAGCTGGATGTATCCTGATGGATCTAGAAAAAAATAAACATTTTCTTTCGTATAGATTAGAATTTGAATGCACAAATAATATAGTCAAATACGAAGCATTAATACAAGGATTAAAAAAGGCAATTGAATTCAAGGTTAAGAATTTAAAGGTCTATGGAGATTATGAAATTATTGTCAAACAAGTTCGAAATACGATCCATTGTTTATCCCCACATCTAAAGGGTTACCAAAATGAAGTATGGGATTTTCTAATGAATTTCGATGCATTTACTATAGTTTTGATTCCTAGGCTAAAAAATGCAGCAGTTGATTTATTAGCTATGTCAGCCGCCAGGCTTGTTCCAACTAATAATCGATGTTCTATTAAATTAATTTTCAGGCCTGTTGTACCAGATAACGTCACGAATATAAGAGTGTTCGATGACGACCCGCAGATCTTAGAATTTCTGACAAATGATGAGAATTTCAAGGGAGTTGTAATTGATGACGAAGAACATCAAGCAAACCTTTGAAGCATAAATTTTATACCCAAATGAGTTAGAACTTTGGAAGGAATGTTCAATCTGAATAACAAGTTTAGAAGACCAACTAATGTCAAAATGCACAACTCATCTATGCAATTTGAGCTGGTAAATTTGGGATCAAAAGCTGAGCCTAAATATGTAAACTTGGGAAAGTGCTGCTCACCTGGAGAAAGGCACAAATTCATTAGCTTGTTTAAACAATACAAATATGTCTTTGCTTGGACATATGAAGATATTAAGACATATGACACCCGCATTATACAACATGTTGTTATAATCAAAGCAGGAGTCAAGCCATTTTAGCGGCCGTTAAGAAAGATGCACCCGAAGCTGGAACCTTTGATTCAAAGCGAAGTGAAGAAGCTACTTGATGCAAGAATTATTTTTAAAGTCAGATATTCAGAATGGGTTTCGAATTTATTACCCGCAAGGAAAAATTCTGGTGCGATTAGACTTTGTCTTGAATTTAGAAACTTGAATCGTACCTCTGATAAATATAACTACCCAGTACCGCCCATGGAATAGATATTGCAGATGGTTTCAGGAACGAAATTATTTTCTCTGCTAGATGGTTTCTCAGGCTACAACCAAGTATTGGTAGCAGAAGAAGACATATTGAAGAATACTTTTAGAACTAAGTGGGGTACTTTTGCGTATTGAAGGATGCCCTTTGGACTTATCAACGCTGGAGCAACTTTCCAGAGGGCCATGGATATAGATTTCCATGGGCTGATTGACCAAAGTGTGGTAGTTTATTTGGACGGCGTTACAGTTTTTTCCAAAAAAAGAGAAGAACACATGTTTCATTTAAAACAAATTTTTGAACGATGTCGAAAATACGGTATTTCTTTAAATCCAAAGAAATGTGTGTTTGTTTTATTAGACAAAAAGATTTTGGGTCATATAATTTCTAAGAAAGGGATCTCAATAGACCCATAAAGGATCAAATCTATACCACATATCCCTTTGCCCCACAATAAGAAAGGAATGCAATCATTTATGGGGATAATAAACTTTGTGCGAAGGTTTGTGCTTGATTTTGCTCAAATAGTCAAACCTCTGCAACAAATCATCAAGAAAAGTGCTCAATTTAAATGGACCAACTTAGAGAAAGGTGCATTTGAAAAAATTAAAGCAACAATTCTCATGCACTCTCTCTCAAAAGTCCAACTTTTGAGAAAGATTTCATCTTATACACTTTCGCTTTAGACAACTCATTAACAGAAGTGCATACACAGAAAGAAGAAGGGGGAGACGAGTACCCTATATCAATCATGAGCACTAGACTATAAGGTGCCAAGTTAAATTACCCTACTGTTGATAAACAAGCATATGCAGTATTCAAGGCGGTAAAGTAATTCAGGCTATTATCACTCCAGGAAACTCCTCTAGGTTGCAGCTCGAGGATTCCTGGTAACTTAAATGTTTTTATGGTTTTCTAAGTGGATCAAGTCAGGTGACCTACAGGACCTCACATTCTCAATACATGCATGAAACTCAATCAAGAATAAGGCTTCTAACTACCACTGTTCAGGGGTTTGATAATATGGTGCAGAGATGGAGAACTTATCATGCTGGCAGATTCATACATAAAACAGATATATATAAATGGCTAATCATAACAAGGAAAATACTTATAATTAAAATCATCAATATGCCAATAGGATGACAACTATTAGACATCAATTAACCTGAATAACACATTCAAGCATAAGCACATAATAGACAAGAAATGGAAGCTGAACATATGATAGCAAAAGAGCTTATATTAGGTCATGAGCAATATGATAAGCTTGACAATAGTAATGGTCCACAAGCCCCCGAAGTCGAACCCCTTCAATAAAATAAGTCTTAGGATTTATAGCCATTACAAAAATCATCGGATTCTGAAAAATTGGATCTGATTTACTAAAAATAGACAAAATAATTGTTTTTGCATAATTACGTCAAAAAACCCTAATTTAACTACTAGTCTAACTAACTGTAGAACTTGTTCACTATTTGAACCTTTTGATAACTAAAGTAAGTACTGGAAATAACTGCCACTGGTCCTCTGCTGGATAAGTCACTATTTTACTTAGACAATTAAGTGTTGGTGACCTTTTCTTCCTTTATGCCACAACAAAACTAAAGCATACCTTCCTCGATGTTTTCTTCAACTTCCTTCATCTTTATACTTTGTCCCTGAGCTATTCATGTTTGCCCAAAACTGGTCCTTCATTTCAAAATTCAATCCTATGCCTCTTTTTACTTTCGGTGGCTAAGAGGCCAAAATATCGGAACTGTTAGCTGCCAAAAGCAGTGCTTTCGATGGCTAATGAACTGCCTCAGCGTCCGCCTAAGCCACCGAAAGCCCCGTTCTTCAAAAATTCTTAAGCCACCTCCAAAATTGTTCTTTCAAGTTTGTTTTCTTATCTTTATTATTCAGCAGACTCTATGTTAGGAAGGTTAAGAGCAACCTGGCTTGATTCTGGAGGTTGAAGGCTTACTGTAGCTTCAACTAGGGTTTACAATGTGAGGTGAGTGCCAGGGTTTGGCTTGGCCTCCTTCATTTGGTGTCTAAATCCTAATCATTCTATATAGCCTTATGTTGTCTTTTAGGTATCTTTTGTTTAGTCCTTTTAGGAAAACATACCTTTCTCTCATCTCTAGGTAAGAGTTGTGCAGCAGCTTGTTCCTCCTGGTCAATGTAGCATTGTTTTTCTTTATCTCTCTTTCTAAAATTTCCATCTCATACACTTGCCTCAATAACTGATTTGTCCTTTGTGTCTTGGGATTGCTAGAGGAAGCCTTCTCTGCTAGTTCATCTTGCTCTTTTCGTGTAGGTGATGCGAGTCATTCAATCTCTGCTACAACTTGCAATGTTAGTTCAACACCTTCCTCTTTTTCCTCTTCTGAATATAAATAAGGTAGGTTCAGAATGTTCCCATTGTGTGATGTAACTTCCTGGCCCTTTTCACTGAAATCCAAGTTTCTTTTGACCTTCTTGGATTTGGAAGAGGAAGGAGGCTGTTCTGCTATTGTTGGGGATATAGCCCTTCTCTTCCTTTTCCCACTCCTTGGTGTGCTAGAAGTTTTAGAAGGAGACTTCCCCTTTTCTTCTGGTTGTAGGCCTATTTCAAAACCATTCCAAAACAAGAAATAAGCCCATGCCATATTTCTCCTCTTCAACAATTCTTGGATCAAGAGTTGGATAAGACCATGATGAGACAGTCTACTAGCAATCTTGGTTGGTTGAGCCTTCACCTGGTGTGCCATTTTTGCCAAGCTCTTATGTAAGTAGAAAGGTAAATTCAGTGGGCTTTTCCCTGTGAAGTGGTTCTTCAATTTGAAATGGTAAATCATGGCCCTGTTGTATCTCCCTTCACAAGTTATGTAGACCACAATGGCCTTCAGTAATTGCTCCTGCCTCTCTTCTAGCCAGGAGGAGGGGACACTTTTCTTCCATACCACCCCTGTATGTTCAGGCTTCAGATAAGACCTGAACTGTACATCCTTTGGAATGGTGGTTTTAAACCACTTCTCCCCAATGCTAGGGAGTTTAGTCACTCCAGCAATTAGGGTTTCATTTATCAGAAATTCTTCCTTATCTATAATTTCCTTGGAGCCATCGAAAGAGAGAGCAAATTCCTCAGCCACCTGCTGGTGTGAACCTTGAATTTCCTCACAAAACTTATAGCAGCTAGCATCCTTGAAAAACTGACAGAATTCTGGATGTGCCTCCAGGTAGCTGATGTCTCCCAACTCTTGCCTGAGAGCAGGCCCTCCCTTCCTCATTTGCTGGATGTTACTCCTGGGTACCTGCAAAAATCAATTCAAGTTCTGTGGAAGAGTGTTTTTAGTAGGCTGGCTCTCAGAGATGGTTTCTGGTGGTGAGAATTTCTATAATCAATGGTGGAGTGTATTGAAGGATTGGGCACTGATTATGAGGATTTTTAACTGCATGAGTGATGCTTAGGTTAGAGGATGATGGCTTTAGTTGATGTTTTCGAGACCCCCTACCCAACAATAATGTTTAAATCAACCTGGATACCCAATGGATCATTCTACAGTTCTTTGGACAAATGGATGGAGGGGTAGTGTTTCCAATCACTTTGGTCCTCATCGGCTAAACAACGACTCCCTCAATCATTAACTTGCGCCTTGATGTAGTCTCCTATCTTTTCGATGGTTTATAATGCCCTTTGATGATTTCTGTTGCACTAACGAGCTGTGATTTGATAGGTTTCTAACCGTTTTCTTCTTTTCACCTTTTCAGTGGTTAAGGGCCCTTAGGAAATTGTCTTCTAGCCACCAAAAACAAGGCTTTCAGTGGCTAATGAAATGCTGACCTAATCACCTAAGCCACCGAAATTGATTTCCAAATGGTGCTATAAAATTTGGATTTCGACGGATTTTGGTCTCTCCGATATCTCCTTTTAACCGCCGAAAGACAGGCCTTTCGGTGGCTAATGAACCATCAGAGCTTTCACCTAACCCACCAAAATCGATTTTTTCTTTTCGCATTTTACCTTCTTTCGGTGGTTAATGCCCTCCTTCAAATGTTTGCTAAGCTACTGAAACTAGCACTTTTCGATGGCTAATGAGATGTTTGAAGGTCTTGCTTAAGCCACCGAAAGTGCTTTTACCAACTAATCGATCGGGCCAGCTTTGGGTGGTTAACCTTTATCCTGTGTTAAACTGTTAGCTACCGAAACAAAGCTTTTTGATGGCTAATGAGTTGTTAAGAACCTGCCTAATCCACCGAAAGCTAAAACTTCTAATTCGCTCAAATATAGCAAAACCAGAGACCCTCAATTTGTTATTCATATTTAAATATTTCATAACATGACTCAAATTCTTCATCCTATCAAAATAAATTTATTCTGGGAGATAACATCTGGCTCCTACTTGGGGATGGGGACCTCCCTGTGAGGTCCCAAGAACCCTAGACCAAAATGCTTTTCCTTGAAAACAACTGAAAAACTTAACACTATCATTTACTGTTCCATTGGGCATGGAGTTTATTCTGTAAGCAAAAACAACCTACTAACTAATAATTTACAATAACAAGGCCTCAGAGCCTCAAATAAAATAGAGTTTCAAAAATCGCCCATTCATTGGGCCATCAAACACCTCTTCCCCTTCCAGATTCTGTAATTTGAAGGTGTTCTTCTTCTATACCTAAGCTATCACAAAAGAGACAATCCACAGAGAGTCAAACTTTCCATGTTTTCCCTTGTCCTGCCTGACAGTATCCCACTTGCGGACCCAATCTCCAACCTGAAATTTGTCCACTTTTTCCGTTTTGTCAAACATGACCTTGATCTTCTGTTGATGGGATTTTGATTTTCCTATCACTTGTTCACTGACTTGCTGCAACTCCACCAAATCCATCATCCTCCTTACCATATCATTTGGTTCATCTCCCCCCTCCTGAAATAATTTTTCCACTGGCAGAATCAACTGAATGGGAAAAATGACCTCAGTACCATAAACTAATTTGAATGGGGAAGTCCCTATAGATCTTTTGTCTATTACCCTATCATCCCATAAAGCGAACTTTAGCTTAGAATCCTAGCTTTTCTAATTTGTCTCCAATAGTTTTCTGATGATCCTAACTAGGCTTTTGTTAGATGACTTAGCCAGGCCATTGTCTTGAGGATAATAGGATGCGGAATGCACCAGCTAAATGCCCATTGACTCACACATTTTAACCAATGCCCTGGATTTGAAAGCTGGTGCATTATTAGTCACTAACCTTACTAGGCAGCCAAACCTGATAAAGATATTCTCATATAAAAACTTCATGATGACCTAATGAGTTGCATTCCTGGTGGGTACTGCCTCTATCCACTTGGTAAAGTAGTCTGTGGCTACTAGGATCCATTTATGCTACCCACTAGATTAGGGATTTATTTCACCTATGAAATCCAGACCCCATTGTTGGAAAGGCCCATTCACTACAATAGGCCTAAGGGGAAAGGGTCTGAGCTGCTGCTTCCCTATAAATATTTGGCTTTGGTCACAGGCCCTTACAGAGGTACAGACATCAACAAAAAGGATTGGCCAATAGTACCCTGCCCTCAGAATTTTGTGGGTTGTGGTCTTCCAATAATGATGGCCTCCACATTTGATGGAATGAAAGTGATGCATGACTTGAACTGATTCTTCTTTATCTAGACACCTCACCAAAACCGTAGACAGATATTTCCAATACAATAGTTTATCAATTATACAAAACTTAACAGACTTTAGTTTAAGAGCTCGTGCTTGATTTGGAGTGAGACCAGGAGGAACTTCTAACTTTTGTAGAAAATGAATAATACCTAAGTACCACTCACATGAAGACAAGTTTTTATCCACTTGTTGAATGTCATTCTAATCCTGAACTACTTCTGCTGCTACTACAGTTTGCAATTTTGTTGAATTGACAGAAGTGAAGTTTATGCCCATTAGTTCACAGTTTTCTTTAGCCATGAGTTTGGATAGACCTTGGCCTCTTACTAGCTTGGTGGGCTTTACCTCTATATAAAACTCAATGAGCTTGGTAATCCATTTAGCTCTATTTCCATCAATGTCAGGCTGAGTCAAAACATCCTTCATAGCAGCTGAAGGGACATAGGCAAGGACTTTTGCATGTAGAATGTAAATCCTAAAGGTCTTCAATGACTTGATGAGAGCATAAGCCTGTTTCTCAATGGGATCATACTTCAGCTCAACATCCCTCAATGTTTTGCTAAAGAATGCAATTGGATGATCGATACCTTCATCATCTTTTTGTAATAGCACAGCTGCCACTATGTCATAGGATGCAAAGGAGAAGATGTAAAAACTCTTGGTGTAGTCCAGACTAATTAGGGTTGGGGATTCCATGATAACCTTCTTGATGTCTTCGAAAGAGCTTCTCGCCTCATCAGTCCATTTGATTTATGCATCCTTTTTCAACATAGATGTTATGTGCTTTACCAACTCAGAAAAGTTAGGGATGAACCTCCTGACAAAATTTATCTTACCCAAAAAGGACTAAATATCCCTTTTTGATCTAGGTATGGACAACTTCTAGATTGCTTCAACCCTAACTGGATCAATATTCACACCTTCAACTAAGACTATGTGACCTAGGAGTTTCCCCTCACTGAGTGCAAATTGGGACTTCTTAGGGTTGAGTGATATCCCAAACCTCCTGCATTTCAAAAATACCCTCCTCAAGTGCTGCAAATGTTTATGATGGATGTGAGAGTAAACAGTTAGGTCATCTAGATATATAAGCACAAATTTATCTTTCAATCCTACAAAATCTAGGTCCATGGCTCTCTGAAAAGTGACCCCAGCATTCATTAGTCCAAATGGCATTTTGGCATACATGAAAGTGCCCCAGGGAGTGGTAAAAGCAGTCTTTTCTTGGTCATCAGGGTGCACAGTAACTTGGTTGTATCTAGAGAAACCATCAAGAAATGACATGACAATA
Organism: Pseudotsuga menziesii; assembly: GCA_001517045.1. NCBI lineage: Eukaryota > Viridiplantae > Streptophyta > Pinopsida > Pinales > Pinaceae > Pseudotsuga > Pseudotsuga menziesii. The sequence continues at coordinate 410,672 of LPNX011202082.1, read as the reverse complement.
GCCCCTGAGACTCTTTGCAACATGTGTTCCATCTTGGGTAGTGGATAGTTGTCTTTTTTGGAGCACTTGTTCAGGTTTCTAAAATACACACATAACCTAATCTCCCCATTCTTCTTCCTTACCACCACTAAGTTTGCAATCCACTTGGAATACCTGAGGGGAATTATGATTTTGGCTTTGAGGAGCTTATGGATTTCTTTTTCAATTATAGGTAGTAGGAGAGGACTGATGGGTCTCAGCTTCTGTTTGAAAGGGATGGTGTCCTTCTCCAAAGGAATCCTGTGTTGGATGATATTGGTGTCATAGGTTTTCAGGTCACTGTACTCCTAGGCAAAGATATCAGCAAATTCTTTTATCAGGCCACAAAATTTGGACCTTTGATCAACAGTCAACTTAGTAGACAGATTTACAATTTTTGGATGGCTTTGGCTACCTATGTTCTGCTGTTGGACAACAGGGTGTTGCTCCTTTTTGGTAGGCTTGAGAGGGATGTCATTATGATAAAAAAGCTCTTCCAGGGGTACTAGACCCCGAGGTATATAACTACTGGGTAATTGGACAATATTCTGATCAACTACTTTATCTTTCAACTTGAGCTGTTGGGATTCTTCCATGTTTAGGTTTTCCTGATCTATATGCATATCAGATAATTCATATACTAGCTAAAGGAATTTACTAAGCTCATCATCATTCTCAAACTACTTCCAAAATTTTACATAATATGGCAGGGAAGGTCTATACTTGACCTGAATATCATAACTGAGTTTAGGAGGTAAAGGAGGAACAAACAGACTTGCAGAGACAGCCAGGGAATCAGCCAGGTGATTCAAAGCCCTAGGTATATATGACCGTTCAAAAAACATAAAGGAGTCTCTGAGTTTCCATACCTCGTCCCTGTAAGCCTTTAGTCTCACATTTTTTTCTTGAAAGGTGTTGTTGACCTGCTGTATAATAAGGTCTACATCTCTAAATATTTTCATGCACATGATCCCCATTTCCTTGGTAGCTTTCACTCCTAACAGCAAGGCTTCATATTCTGCTATATTGCTAGTGGTTTTAAAATCGATCTTATAAGGCAGATGAATATTCTCTTTGGATGGAGAAATCAATACCACACCTACACCTGCTGAGTTTTGAGTGATAGCCCCATCAAAATACATGCTCCAAACTAAAGTGGTCACTTCTTCGGGATGCTGACAGGTGGGCTTAGTAAGCTCAACTGGTGTTTGCTGAGAATCATCTATTTGCAGAATGCATGACCCAAAATCAGTGTCTATTGCATAAATGGGGTGGTTCACTGAATTCTTTTCATTGCTTATGATGTAGGCAAGTTGATTCTCTTCGTAAAACCTCTTGGTATCCCCTCCAAACATTGGGATTGTAGCATATGTAATGTCCATCTGAAGGGTGCCACCTAGCCTTTTACTCCATGATCAAGACAGTAAGAGACCAAATTTAGGAGGGATATCAGCCACTACAATGTCCATCATGATGCTTTTTGAGGGTAGATGAGATAGGTTTACAACAAGGTCCTTGATGAGGCCCAAGCACTTGCCCTTTTTGGAGTCAAAGGAGAACAGATCATGGTAGGGTTTTGTAATGCTGAGACCAAGCTCATCCATCACAGCCTTTGGCATTAGGTTATAGGAAGCTCTTGAGTCCAACAGACAGTTATGAAGGACTTTATCATGGATATTCAAGGATATGTAGAATGGTGGGCAAGAATCCTTTAGATATTCGATCATAGGGCCTAGGGTTACAATAGGTTTATCATCTTGCAGATTGACAAAGTCAGTATCGATATGTATCTTTGGCTAAAGAGAATTCAGTATGAAAGATTTGAATGCATCATTTTTCATTAGCTCTATTAATGGGAATGGGATCTTAAATTTCTGAATCTCTGAGTCAAGGTTGAAAGAATAATGCAGTCTATCAGGGAACCTTACCTCATGTACTGGAGCTTTGAGTTGGACAGGATCAGGGCCTGATGAAGGTACTAGTTTTTGCAATGGTTTGGGAATGACAGTCATTTTCTTTGGTAAAATAGTAGCCTTTTTAGCTGGTGCAGCAGGCTGCTTTACAGGAACATCATTCTTCTTAGGGGGAGCAACCGACCTGGACCTTAGATTATACCCTCCTTGACTGTCTTCCTGATATACTTCTTCTTCACTAATTTGTTCATCAATTAGGGCTTCCTCATATCCTGCGTGTGTCAGAAAAGAATAGTCAACTTCATCCTCCATGCAGTGGATGTTGTCTTCAGCCTCTCCTTCTTCCTGAATGAACTCTAGTTCTTCTTCTAGTACAACATTCTGAAAAGGAGCTCTGATTCTATGATCTTCCCCTTGATTCCTTTCCCTTCCGAGGATCTAAAATGGGGGGTTTCCTCTTCTGTAAGGGACAAAATTAGGGTTTCGGGGAACAAAATCTCTTGGCCCTTTACCCCTCACAGGTATCTTCCCTCGGTCCTTTAGCTTAGACATTTCAGTAGTCAAGTTTTCTAACAGTTTGGTCATTTTTCAATCTTGTTCTCTGATGAAAAAGCCCCAAGAGAGTCTGCTCGCTGCTTCTTCCTATCTATCTTTCCTTTGACCTTCTGAGATGCCACAATGTTAGATTCTACCTCTAGGGAAACATCCTGCATGAGTGATAAGGAGGCAGACCTCCTCTCTCTGAGAAGCAGGTAGAAATCAGAGTCAATGACATTTGCATAAGTTATTCTGGCCGAGGTATCAGTGGGTTTGATCTCAGTGGGGATCTTGCTGTACATATTGTTGAACCTCTTGGTGAAGTTGGAGACAGAGTCCCCATTCTCTCTTTTCAAGTTCCTGATTGTGGTGATATAATAGAGGTGGTATCTCCTCTCTCCCAATGTTTTAGAAAGATGTCATCTAGGGATTCAATTCTTGCTACTGATCCAGTAGGTAGTTCTTTGAACCATTTCCTAGCCTAACCATCTAGGCTTTACATAAAAACCCTAGTCCACACATCTTCCTGTTCTATATTGATGTTCTCAACATAACTGTAGAATGCCTCTAGATGTTCTTCAGGTGTGAAATCTCCCTCTCCTATAAATTTAGGCATGTACTTGAGATAGTCTCCAGTGGGTATGGCCGAGAGGGGGTTAGGCAAATTTAGGGGGGCATACCTAACTACCAGGATCCTTTCCATTTTGGTTAGAGGGGCAGCCATATCGGAAATGGGTATGAAAAGGGTGGAGGAAGGTACTACTGGTGCAGGTGGTAGCTGAAAGGGTGATGGTGGTAAACTTATCCCAGTGGAGTCATTAGGGATTGGATCTTCACAAGCAGCAATGCTTGAAGATTCCCAAACCCTAAATTTTTTTGATGTATTTATAAATTCCTGAGAATTAACTGTTTCAGTAGAAGAAATAATAGCAGAAATATTTCTTGAAATACCTGATGTAGCTTCCTTTGCAACACTGCTGGTATGCCTTAGTGAAGCCCTAGCTCTTCTCAGAATCTCTTCTGGATATGAAACAGGTGTTGTTGGTGGCCCTTGAGGGTTTGCTTTGGTACTTGATCTTCTTGAAGCCACCTTATTTCAATGGAGTCGCCAAATAGATGATTACAACCAGAATAGTGTCCAAACTTTGTCTATCATCAAAGAAGTATCTATGTCGTCTGCCAAGGAAGCCGAGCTTCAGTTTCCTCTCCTCGGCAATGACGCCAATTTGTTATCACTCCAGGAAACTCCTCTAGGTTGTAGCTTGAGGATTCCTAGTAACTTAAATGTTTTTATGGTTTTCTAAGTGGATCAAGTCAGGTGACCTACATGACCTCACACTCTTAAGACATGTATGAAACTAAATCAGGAATAAGGCTTCTAACTACCATTGTTCAAGGGTTTGATAATATGTTGCAGAGATGGAGAACTTATCATGCTGTCTGATTCATACATAAAACAAATATATATAAATGGATAATCATAACAAGGAAAGTAGTTATAATTCAAATCATCAATATGCCAATAGGATGACAGCTATCAGACATCAATTAACCTGAATAAACCTGAATAACACATTCAAGCATAAGCCCATAATAGACAAGAAATGGAAGTTGAACATATGATAGCAAAAGAGCTTATATTAGGTCATGAGCAATATGAGAAGCTTGACAACAATAATGGTCTACAAGTCCCCAAAGTCGAACCCCTTCAATAAAATAAGTCATAGGCTTTATAGCCTTTACAAAAATATTCAGATCCTAAAAAATTGGATCTGCTTTACTAAAAATAGACAAAATAATTGTTTTTGCATAATTAGGTCAAGAAACCCTAATTTAACTACTAGTCTAACTAAATGTAGAACTCGTTCACTGTTTGAACCTTGTAATAACTAAAGTAAGTAGTGGAAATAACTGCCACTGGTCCTCTACTAGATAAGTCACTATTTTACTTAGACAGTTAAGTGTTGGTGACCTTTTCTTCCTTTATGCCACAAAAAAACTGAAGCATACCTTCCCTAATGTTTTCTTCAACATCCTTCATATTTATACTTCATCCCTGAGCTATTCATGTTTGCCCAAAATTGATCCTTTGTGTCAAAATTTGATCCTATGCCTCTTTCTGCTTTCGGTGGTTAAGAGGCCAAAATATCAGAACTGTTAGCTGCCGAAAGCGGTGCTTTCGGTGGCTAATGAACTGCCTCAGCGTCTGCCTAATCCACCGAAAGCCCTGTTATTCAAAAATTCTTAAGCCACCTACAAAATTGTTCTTTCAAGTTTGTTTGCTTATCTTTCTTATTCAACAGGCTCTATGTTAGGAAGGTTAACAACATCCTGGCTTGATTCTGGAGGCCGAAGGCTTACTGTAGCTTCAACTAGGGTTTCCAATGTGAGGTGAGTGACAGGGTTTGGCTTGGCCTCCTTCATCTGTAGTCTCTGAAGCCTAATCATTCTAGACAACCTTGTGTTGTCTTTCAGGTATCTTTTCTTTAGTCTTTGTAGGAAAACATACCTTTCTCTCATCTCTAGGTAAGAGTTGTGCAGCAGCTTGTTCCTCCTGGTCAATGTAGCATTGTTTTTCTTTATCTCTCTTTGTGTCTTGGGATTTCTAGAGGAATCCTTCTCTGTTGGTTCATCTTGCTCTTTTGGTGTAGGTGATGGGAGTCCTTCAATCTCTGCTACAACTTGCAATGCTAGGTTAGCACCTTCCTCTTTTTCCTCTTCTGAATATGAATAGGGTAGGTTCAGAATGTTCCCACTGTGTGATGCAACTTCCTGTCCCTTTTCAATGAAATACAAGTTTCTTTTGACCTTCTTGGCTTTGGAAGAGGAAGGAGGCTATTCTGCTGTTGTTGGGGATATATCCCCTCTCTTCCTTTTCCCACTCCTTGGTGTGCTTGACTTTTTAGAAGGAGACTTCCCCTTTTCTTCTGGCTGTAGGCCTATTTCAAAACCATTCCAAAACAAGAAATAATCCCATGCCATATTTCTCCTCTTTAGCAATTCTTGGATCAAGAGTTGGATAAGACCATGATGAGACAGTCTGCCAGTAATCTTGGTTGGCTGAGCCTTCACCTGGTGTGCCATTTTTTCCAAGCTCCTGTGTAAGTAGAAAGGTAAATTTAGTGGGCTTTTCCCTGTGAAGTGGTTCATCAATTTGAAATGGTAAATCATGGCCCTGTTGTATCTCCCTTCACAAGTTATGTAGACCATAATGGCCTTTAGTAACTGCTGCCACCTCTCTTCTAGCCAGGAGGAGGGGACACTTTTCTTCCATACCACCCCTGTATGTTCAGGCTTCAGATAAGACCTGAACTCTACATCCTTTGGAATGGTGGTTTTAAATCACTTCTCCCCAGTGCTAGGGAGTTCAGTCACTTCAACAATTAGGGTTTCATCTATAAAAAATTCTTCCTTACCTGTAATTTCCTTGGAGCCATCGAAAGAGAGAGCAAATGCCTCAGCCACCTGCTAGTGTGAACCTTGAATTTTCTCACAAAACTTATAGCAGCTATTATCCTTGAAAAACTAACAGACTTCTGGATGTGCCTCTAGGTAGTTGATGTCTCCCAACTCTTGCCTAAGAGAAGGCCCTCCCTTCTTCATTTGCTAAATGTTACTCCTAGGTACCTGCAAAAATCAATTCAAGTTCTGTGGAAGAGTGTTTTTTGCAGGCTGACTCTCAGAGATGGTTTCTGGTGGTGAGAATTTCTATAATTGATGGTGGAGTGTATTTAAGGATTGGGCATCGATTATGAGGGTTTTTAATTGCATGATTGATGCTTAGGTCAGAGGATGATGGCTTTGGTTGATCTTTTCGAGACCCCCTACCCAACAATTATGTTTAAATCAACCTGGATACCCAGTGGATCATTCTGCAGTTCTTTGGACGGATTGATGGAGGGGTAGGATTTCCAGTCACTTCGGTCCTCATCAGCTGAACAATGACCTCCTCAATCATTCACTTGTACCTTGATGCAGTCTCCTGTCTTTTCGGTGGTTTATCATGCCCTTTGATGATTTTTGTTGTGCTAATGAGCCGTGATTTGATAGGTTTCTAACCGTTTTCTTCTTTTCACCTTTTCGATGGTTAAGGTCCCTCACGAAATTATCTGTTAGCCACCGAAAACAAGGATTTTGGTGGCTAATGAAATGTTGACCTAATCTCCTAAGCCACCGAAACCGATTTCCAAATGGCGCTGTAAAATTTGGCTTTAGACAGATTGTGGTCTCTCCGATATCTCCTTTTAACTGCCGAAATACAGGCCTTTCGGTGGTTAATGAACCATCAGAGCTTTCACCTAAGCCCCCAAAAATTCTTTTTTCTTTTCTCTTTTTACCTGCTTTTTATGGTTAACGCCCTCCTTCAAATGTTCACTAAGCTGCCGAAACCAACACTTTTCGGTGGCTAATGAGCTGTTTGAAGGTCTCGCCTAAGCCACCGAAAGTAATTTTACCAACTAATCGATTGAGCCAGCTTTCAGTGGTTAACCTTTATCTTGTGTTAAACTGTTAGTTATTGAAACAAATATTTTTGGTGGCTAATGAGCTGTTAAGAACCTGCCTAAGCCACCGAAAGCTAAAACTTCCAATTTTCTCAAATATAGAGAAACCAGAGACCCTCAATTTGTTAGTCATCTTTAAATCTTTCATAACATGACTCAAATTCTTCATCCTATCAAAATAAATTTATTCTAGGAGATAACACAGGCCATATATACTAAAGAACATAACCAAAGTTATTGTTCCTCACCTGGCAATCCGGATTCTTTTTGTATAGAAAGAGTTAGGAGAAAGAAGAGGGAATTGGGTGACAGCCTTGCAAGAGTACGACTTGGAGTTTAAGCCAACAACTATCGTCAAGGGGAAGGGGCTTTGCAAATTATTGACTAAAAGCCAAGACAATGAAGAAAATGAATGGGAGAATGAGATGGAGTTGCACATGGTTGATGTGTGTCCCATACTTACAACCCCAGAATCTTGGTATTGAGATTTTGTTCACTATCTCCAACAAGGTTATTTTCTTGAACAATAGAACTCCAAGCAGAGAAGGGCCTTGCACTTAAAGTCCGCATATTACCAAATAATCAATGGAGTGCTGTTCAGAAAAAATTATGATGGAGTTTTCCTTAGATATTTAGAACGAGAAGATGCAGCCAAAGTAGTTAAAGAATTGCATGATGGCCCTGCTGGAGGTCATTTTTCAGGAGATACTACAACTCATAAGATTCTAAGAGCTGGATACTATTGGCCAACGTTGTTTAAGTATGCTCATGCTTATGTTATAAAATGTGATACATGCCAAAGGAGTGGTGGGAGACAAGTGAAAGTAGTTGGGCCATTAAAACCAGTTATTATTTCTGAACCATTCGAGCAATGGGGGATTGATATTATTAGAGAGATTAATACAAATTCCTCATTACAACAAAAATATATCCTCACGGCAACATACTACTTCATCATATGGGTGGAATCCATCCCATTACAAAAAGTAAATGAAGATACAGTCATGGATTTTTTCAAGACCATATTATGACCAGGTTTGGGGTTCCAATTTCCCTGGTTTTCAATAATGCATCTTATTTTTCGTCTATTATACTTACTACATTTTCAAATGAGAAAGGTATTAAAATGCATTATTCTGCTAACTATTATCCACAAGGTAATGGGTTAGCTGAATCTACTAACAAGAATCTCATTAGAATTCTAAAGAAGGCCGTAATAGAAAACCAGAGGAGTTGGCACATAGCTCTTCCAAATGCACTTTGGGCTGATCAAGTCACACCCAAGAACTCCTTAGGTGTGTCACCCTATACCTTAGTTTATGGGAAAGAATCCATTCTTCCCCCTAATATTTTAATGCCTTCTTATCAACTAGCCCAAGCGTCTAGAGGATCTAATAGTGAACAATACTGAATCAACACTCTGCTGAAATTGGATGAGTCTAGATCCAACTCTAGGGAAAGGTTTAATCATCAACAAGAAATTGTGAAAATATGGTTTGACAAACATAAGTCTAGGAAGAAAGAGTTTGAAGTAGGTGATTTGGTTCTGAAATGGGATCACCCACATGATGAAAAGGGAAAGCACACTAAGTTTCAACATTTATGGATATGCCCGTTTCAGATTACAGAAAAGTTAGGCGCCTCGACTTACAAGTTACATGATTGCAGGGGTGGGAAGAGAATCTGCCAGTCAATGGTTTGGTTCTCAAATCTTATTTTACTTGATGCTTTTGATTTTCTTTTCTGTACATAAATAAACCTTTGATTGTTGTATATTTTCTTTGTAGTTAGTTTTCCTTGTTTACATTTGCTTTCATAGAATTTGATTTATTTCAGTTTGTTATTTACTTTATTTTCAGTTTTCAAATAAACCAGCACAACCTTCAGCATTTGGGGAACATTGGAATTTTGGGAAATATGCAAATATTTTGATCAAAAGGCTACTTATTAAATATACATATATCACGATTAAGATTATTTAAGTTGGTAGACTATCTGAAGGGAGGTTATGAACACATTGAAGTCCTATTTTAACCCCTATCAAATAACTAAGGTTAAAAGAGTCTAGAATACTATTTTGGGGCTCCATTCACTACACATTAAAATCTATCCTAGGAAGCTAATAACAAAGGACCCACGGAGAGGAGGCATAGTGGACAGATGTATAGTATTTAAATGATCCCATGCCACAAATAAAATCCGGAAGGCTAAACAGAGTCAAATCTCCCAGAAACAAGCATACATCAAAAGACATACTGAATAAAATCAGTATTAGATAAGATTGCTTAGAGGTTCTTCTCTGTCCGTGACCTGGAAGCAAACTATCTCTCACACAAAATGAAAATATGAATGGAAGAAATTAAACCAAGTTTCAAATGAAAGAAGCAATCCGAGAAGACTCAAAAGGACAAAAGTCCAACAACATCAAGAGAATGCAGAAGGAATGGGAATGAGGAACAAACGAATATGTATGTCCACACTCTGTTATGATCCTATGGTTTCTGACCTATACGAAATCCAAATGCAAAAGTAAATGAACCTCATATCTTGGCCTCAGAAGAGTTATTGAGACTTTTGGAAGCCATGGTTACCTTATCCTAGTGGACCATAAATCTTGCACTCCTGAAAGGTCTGGACATCTTAAAGAAATCTTGAGAGGTTTGGGAAGAATTGTTTTAACAAAATATTGTAAAGCAACTTTTGGTTTTAAAAATTCAAATTTTCCAGAGATCTGTGTTCACCAACTAGTCGCCAATTGTTGCTACTGCAACTATCCCCATATTTTTTTTACATTTTTAGGACCCCCTTTAAAATATTAGTTTTGCTTCTCAGGCACTTTGAGTTTGAAATCCAGCTTTTATGGTTTGTTTCTATCATGGAAAAGTTTCCATAATTTCGTTTATTTACTAAGGCAGAAAATGTGCTTCTGACCCGCTATAGAAAATGGTTTGTTAAGTTCTGAGCCGCTATGGTGGACAACTTCTTATGTTTCAAGCCGCAACGATAGGTGATTTTTGGTTTGAATATCGAAAAGGCTTCTAATTATGTTGATCCCACTATGACGGATGGTTCTAGGATTTCGAGCCGCTACGACGAATTATTTTTCAGTTTAACTGACAGGTAGACTCTCAACAGTTTTGTTCTGTTACAGCAGATCACTTTTCAAGTCCATGGTCGCTATGGTGGCTATTATTTTTGTTTGCATCTTGCTTTGATTTATTGAATCCACTACGGAGGAGGCTTATTGAGTTCATGCCGCAAATGTAGATGAGGAGTAGTGTTGAGAATCGAAACTTCTTCCGAATTCTCTGCCCTGCCATGTCGTATGATGGTTTTATCACTCTTCTGCCATGACGGGCTGGTTTGCAAGTGGTTATTAGAACTAGTGCTGATTTTCGAGACCTGCCACGGCGGATGTCTTTCCCAGATGTTGCTGCTACAATGGAGAGGTTTTAGTTTTGGAGCCACTATAGCAGTTGTTATCTAGTTTTCCTCGTCGATGTCATTTGACTGCCGAGCCGCAAAGGGAATGCGGCCGCATTATTGAGTCTTAAGCCAGTGGTTCTGGCTGTGTTGGGAGGTATCAAGCTGTCGTTGTTAGGTCTCATTGCATTCCGACTTATCATTTTTCACCCGATGCGCTATGCTTGGCTATGCGCGTGCGAATTTAATGGTTTACCTACCACTTTTAAAGGCTATTCGCCAGCAAATGTCTATTTATACCCAGGGAATGGTGTTTTTTACCATCACTTTTTATGGTGAGGGTTTGAAATATTTGTTGTGATTTATCCCATCCTAGAGTTTGTGTGATTGGTGGAGATTACCCGCGGAGCTTACGTGGCATGTCCTTACCAAGTATCTCTGACTGCATGTCCACTGCCAGGTAGGTTTTTCCATTCATTTGTGTTGGTTTGACGAGTTAAATATGATTTTTTGAGATGTTGCTTGTGGTTCTCCCGAGAAAGATTGGGTAGGTTTGGTTGTGGGTTTAAAAGGGGGTTTTCCCTTTCATTTTAAGGTTCATCGTTTCCTTTTAGGGTTCAAACTTTCCTGAGCCTCCCTACTTGCTGATCTCATAACCTCACCAGTTCATCTGGAGAATTTTTTTCTTGTAGTATGTTAGGTGATGACGATTATCTTGGTGCCTGAGCTTTTCGCTGGCATGGAATAGACTGGGTGCTCACCTTCGGGCGTTTTTAGGGTTTATAGTTTTCTCGTCTTAGGAAGACCCCATAGGTTTCAACACTATATCTTTCGGTCGTGGGATGTTGAGCATGAAGATTTGAAGCTAGGTCATTGCCTCCTTGAGCGTCGGAGCATGGCCTTTTGGGATTTGAACCCTTTAGAATCTTTACGTCAAAGTGCAGAAAAGACTTGTAGTAGTTAGGTCACATTTTTTTTCTAAGAGTACATAGGTTGAGGTTCACCATGTCCAGAGGTTTTATTTCCAAACTCTAACCCACTGACTTGCATCATTTGTCTTGAACTAATGGCCGAGGATATCATGGTAATGCAAAATACTAATGATTGTTTTGCACATATTGCCTAGCATATTATATCCAGTTTGTTATTTTATCTCATTCAAATGAATGAGTTAGTTTTATAATGTAACACTAAGACATTTTTGTGTTGTTGCATCTACCACTCATAATAGACAGCATGACAAAGAGAGGTAAAAAGAAAGATAATATTGTCGATTATGTCTCAGATGCAGAGGTAGAAGAAGTTGCACCCATACCAAGGGTAGAGATCATTTATGAGGATAGAAAGGAAATCACTGGAGCTGAGCCTGAGTTTAAATGGGGTTATATTTATCACTAAAGAAAGTTCTAGAAGCGAGGTTGGAAGACCTGACCTTGTATGATCCCATCGAAGTTTTACAAGTTTGGGTGGATCCCATCGATCTACAATATAGGTATGAAAGGAACAATTGTTAGCTGGGCTGACATAATAGCCAAAAATTTGTCCACCTCTACCAAAGCAACCCAAGAAGGTTTGCACCTCAGCAAGTCTGAATTTTATATGCCTTCCTTCTTAGTGGACTGCACACTTTACCGACATCGGTTTAAAGGGATAAAGTGTACATGAAGGGAGGGAAAGCCCCTATATATACAACTTACAAGATGTTTGGGTATCACAAATATCATAATTACTATAAGATGATCTATGAAGAATTGCTGATGCCCTTATACAAGTTCACTAATACATAATATCAAAATTGTGATGGTTTTTTGTTGATATTTCCACGTTTCGTTATCTCAATTGTGACAATAACGGTCGTGATGTTTCGTTGCACTTATTTAGTGGATATAATGACGAACTTTATAAGCCTTCGATATAGATATGAAAACTGGCCACCACGTGTCTTCTATATGGTGGCCTTGAAATTGATTTTTTTAATTCATTTTCTATGTTTCGTCGCTCTATCGACAAAGTTGCCGTCCCTATAACGACGAAAATATGGCCAAAAAATGATTGGAAAAATTTTGTTTCCATGCAAAATCGTGGAACACTTTCAAAGAACATTTGTCTCTCTATCGACGAATTCTGGAATTTGAACATAATTTTCTTCCACGCAAAACCATGGAAAACCAATCTCTATCGAGGAAATCTGCTAGTTGAACAATAATTTTTCCATGAAACTTTGTTGCTATAGAGACGGTATTCGTGGAAAGCGAGCCGGGGTTTCAACAGTTTTGCAATACCCACAATGAAAGTTCGTCGATATTGCAATGAAACCTAGAGGTTTCAAATTTATTTTTAAAAACCGTGGAAAGGCACCTTTCTTTCCACGATTTTGGGTCTTCAATAAGTGCTTGTGAAAAAATACATACCATATTTTAAAGACAAAGAAATGGATAAAATTTAACACAGGAAAGGTGATTTATAAAAAAGAAATATATCAGGAAAGTAAGATATGGGAAAAAACATACGAAGTAAAGGGGAAAAAAATGGGAAGTTTGGGGGGGAGTTCAAAAAGTGTTAATTGACTTTAAAAAAATAAGGCACAATGATTTAAAAAGTGCCCAAAAGTACCCAAAGTGGCCCTAAGCACCTTGATTATTGCCTCAAAAACTGTTTTCCCATTAGGATGCACAAATTCATAATAATTGGCTAAAATACATAATTAGAGGCTAAAGTGGCACCTCTTAGAGCAGATTCTATGACAAGGTAGGAAGGTACATCTATAAAAATACCATCGATAAAATATGTTGTAAGCACCACATGGATTGTATAAACATTAATTAAATGATATTCTAGGCACCACTGAGAGCTGATTTCTATGATAAGGTAGGGGGTACGTCTATAAAAAATACCATCAATAAAAGATGTAGGCACCACTGGGCTCGGACCAACTTATTGTGATCCGAAATTAGGTTAATCCCACTGGGGCTTAAAGAGCCCACAAGGGCTTGGAAGGATGCCCATAGAGCTTGGAAGAAGTCCACAGAGGCCTATAGATACTCGCAGAAGCTTAAAGAATCCCACAAGTAGAAGTAAAGGAAGCTCATGTTCTGAAGATGAAGGGAGCCCAAGATTTGAAGATTGAGGAATCCCGCAGGTGTAAATGGAGTAAGAGAAGGTCAAGCCTGCAATTTCTGGAATAGATGAAAATGAAAAACTGATCCTTCTTATGCAACCACCTCAAGCATGGCCAAAATCGGTCAAAGTTAGTACCAAATATGCTCGAAAGAAAAAAAAAGTCCCTTGAGCACATGATAGTAAAGATCCATGTTAATCAACAAAAAATTGACAACTTATTTCTATTCTTTTACTATGCATGATCTCATATAACAAAAAATTCATCATAGATCACCTTTTGGCATTGATCGGAAGCAGGTTGCATAGTTGAGCATGCAATTTATAGTTTAGAAACCATATCATAATTACCTTGGAGACACTCCTCGTGAAATATCATCACTTTCTCTACTACATGTGAAGAGCTACTAGTGATAATTCATAATACTACAAAAAACATAAGTTGCATTGAATTCATCTTTATTGAAAACTAAATAAATAATAAAAAAATAACTCAACCCCTAGGGAAAAAGAGTAGTTGTTCAGCTCGAAAATCTGTGTAGGATCTTTGTAGTGCCAACTGGTGGTAATTTGTTTTGATGTTGCTCATTATTGGAAGAGGTGAATATGAAAAGTTGATCCTTCTTATGCAACCACCTCAAGCATGGCCAAAATTGGTCAAGTTAGTATCAAATATGCCCATAAGATAAAAACAGTCCCCTAAGCACATGATGGGAAAGAGACATGTTAGTCAACAAAAAATTGACAACTTATTTCTATTATATTACTAGGAATTATCTCATGTAGCAAAAAATTCATCATAAATTACCTTTTGGCACTAAGAAGTAGGTTACATAGTTGAGCATGCAATTTGTAGTTTAGAAACCATATCATAATTTCCTTTGAGACACTCCTCATGTAATAACATCACTTTATCTACTACCTTTGAATATCTAGACATATGAGTTTATGGTCCACATATGTACCATACAACAACTAAAATTTTATCATCACAGTAATCAGAACGTGTAAAATAGTGCAACCAATAACCAGTGTTAATCATTTAAAGCTCCATTTAACATATGATTTCTAGATCTGTGTATGTGATAGGATAGATATAAAATACTAACTTAATGAAAATTTAGTGCCAAGCTAACCATAATTTTATTATCATTCACTCGATCCTGTATGTAAGCTCTAAAATATAAAATCATCAAGTCACTTACCATCACCTAGCTCTCAATAGCAATATTTAGTACTAAGAAAATCCAAAACAATACTCAGTAAAACAATGTCAGAATTATATCACTGTGCATTCAAAGATGTAAGGTTCCAGATCTCAGTAAAAAAAATACTTACATTTACCCAGAAAATTAATGCGAATAGGGCAGAAAACTAATCAAATCAATAATATATATTTTACAAATACACCACCATCTAAATCGTTTGAAATACTAACTTGATTTTTGTTTTGAGTTTCCAGAGAAGGAAGCTAGAGAATACGAGGTCTACAATGTGTTTGATAAAGGAGAGGGCTCGAATGGTGGGAGCAACAGGTCTGTGTTTTTAGGGTTTTACACATAAATTCTTTTCTTAGTCCTTTCTTTTTTGATAAAATAAAAGTTACAAAAACACATAAAAATTAAGTCTATAACCTAAGAGAAAAAAAAAACCTAAGAATAATATTCAAAAGTATACAACTCAAAAATAACCTTTCCATGGTCCCCACCTTGACACGATATATCAATCAATAATTCACCATAAGCACAAAAAACTGTGAATGTCAACAGTGGAAATCGAATGCTAACAGAAAAAATTGAAAAATTTAGTTATTATATTTAACACTTAACTGACGGGGCACAGAGTGTAACCTTCCACGGTCACCCTGGACCATGGAAGCAGTAGGTGCCTTTCCACCGGTGCCACCCTAACACAATAAATCAATAAATAAACATTATGAAAATAATTGTAACATAATAAAAAATGAGATATTGCAATAATATTTATTTTTACCTCAAAAGCAGAGGACATGCGTTATGTTCCATGACGAACATGGGCAGACCTCTGCCACAGTGTAATAAGCATGTTGTCACATCAAAAATTTTTGGGGTTGGAGTTTCTAGTTATTGTAGTCATATTTGGTTACTATATTTAGTTGAGTCAATAATTGTAACATCAACAAAATGAGATATTGCAATAATATTTACTTTTAACTCTGATGGAGGAGATACATATTCTGCTCCATGGCGATGAGCAGACCCCTGCCACGATGTAATAAGCATGTTATCATATGGAAATATTCACAATAAGCATGAAAAAAGAGAATGGAAAGAGTGGAAATTGAATGTTAACATAAAAAATCTCAACATTTAGTTATTATATTTAACAATTACCTGATGGGGCACAGAGTGTGACCTTCCATGGTCACCCTGGACCATGGAAGTAGAGGACATGCATTCTGTTCCATGACGACCATGGGTAGATCCCTGCCACAATGTAATAAGCATGTTGTCACATGGAAACCTTCTGGGGTTGGAGTTTCTAGTTATTGTAGTAATATCTAGTTACTATATTTAGTTGAGTAAATAATTGTAACATAAACAAAAATGAGATACTGCAATAATATTTACTTTTACCTCTGAAGGAGGAGATACATGTTCTGCTCCATGGGAATGAGTAGACCCCTACCACAATGTAATAAGCATGTTATCATATGGAAATATTCACAATAAGCACGACAAAAGTGAATGGTAACAGTGAAAATCGAATGTTAATTGAAAAAATCGAAATTTTTTGTTATTGACGTTATATTTATTTACTATATTTAACATTTACCTCACGAGCCATATATTGTGACCTTCCGCGGTCACCCTGGACCGTGGAAGCAGCACGTGGCTTTCCAATGCTACAACCCTAACAAAATAAATCAATCAATAAAATTTGAGTCAATAATTGTAACATAAAAAATGAGATAAGCATAATAATGTAATAAGCATGTTATCACATGGAAATATTCATAATATGCACGAAAAAAGTGAATGTTAATGGTGGAAATCGAATGTTAACAGAAAAAATTGAAATAGTTATTGTAGTCATGTTTAGTTACTATATTTAGCAGTTACCTGATGAGGCATAGTGTGTGACCTTCCATAGTTACCCTAGACCGTGGAAGCCACATCTATTCGATTTAAGTTGTAATTGATCAACAACTCTTCACCTGGAAGTATTGTTTTTGTTGCACATACAAATATACGATGTTCTTCGCGTCCCTCAAATTCGCAATTCAGATGCTTAGTTGCTATCACTGGCTGTGTACTATTTATAAATCCAACAACATTTTTGGACGCTTTTGATCTCCCATCAATATACATAGTTGCCCCTTTGTGGTCTCTCAGAACAACTCTTTGAGGAAAAAGATACAGGCCTCCCAAAAGAAGTTCTTTTTTGTCAAATTAGACAAGTTTCTCTAGGAGAATGCTCGCCATAATTTGTGGGTTGAAAGAAATGTCCGCACCATATAAGAATCCTGTAGGTGGCTGTGTTGTCTACCTGACCATGTTATTACTTTGACC
This sequence comes from Pseudotsuga menziesii, assembly GCA_001517045.1. Classification (NCBI taxonomy): domain Eukaryota; kingdom Viridiplantae; phylum Streptophyta; class Pinopsida; order Pinales; family Pinaceae; genus Pseudotsuga; species Pseudotsuga menziesii. The sequence continues at coordinate 393,611 of LPNX011202082.1, read as the reverse complement.
TGAAAGTACCTGAGGCAAAAATTATGGATCTACCAAAACAGGGTCTTAAGCAGCTTTTACATCATACTTCAGTAAAATGCCCGCCGAGGAGAGAAAAAGTAGTTCCATAGGATGAAACTGGTCTTAATGGATTCATCTGGTTGTCCTCCATCCATTGGATGTCTTACACTCCAAGTTTGATGAAAAGTTGAAATCACCTTTGAGACCTAGGGTTTAAAGAAATTGACTAAGTGTCAAATCACAAGGTTGAAGAGGCATTTGGAAATGCCCACCAAAGCCTTTCTGAGTGATGATAAATTCATCAGAAGGTATAGGCATGTTCCTTAATGAACTGGCTATCCATCTATGTTCTTATTTTTTCTTATGGTGACCACATGAGAAAAATAACAGCCTGCCAAAAGAGGTAAAAACATTAGCTTGCATATCCAAAAATATGAAAAATTGACCGAGTGTTGAAAACAAGAGGTTGAGATCCCACTTGGAAATGCACTCTAGAGTCATCTCTTTAACTGATAAATTCATCAGATGTTATGGGTCCATTCTTTGATGATTTGGGCATCCACTCATGATCTCAGTTTCCCTTTGGGTGTTTACACGTGTGAGATATGAGTCTGCCAAAATGCCTCCTAGAACAGTAATGACTAGGGTCTGACAAAATTGATTAAATGTTGAATTGAGCAGTTTGAAAGACCATTTTAAAGTGACTGCCAGAGACTTTGTGTTTGTTAGTAAGGTTTTAAGGTGACATGGATTTGTTCCTAATTGAGGTGGATACCTAGCCATACCATCAGTTTGTTTAAATATGATCAAGATGTGAAAAATATAAGTTTGCCAAAAGTTAGAAAAGTATGCTTGTACAGTCTTGGTGAAATAAAAGAGTAAGCTACAGGAAATGAATAAACAAAAATTTATAAAGGGAATTCTGCATATGTTGAGAAGGATTTAAGGATAGTATTTTGGAAGATATGATGTGATCGAAATTACAGAACATATATTTAAGCAAGAAATGCTCGTAGAGGGTTTAATGAAGACACACGCATGATGTAGATGAAGGGATCCCATGGCTTAAAAATAAAGGAAGCCCACAAAGATCCCAAGCCCATAGATTTGAAGCTGGTTTATGAGTTAATTGATTAATTAAATAATCCATATGCCAAACATAGGCAACCACACTAACCTTGATTAATTAAATATTCTTGATAACCTTCGGACTCTTTGAGATATGCCAAACAGAGGCGACCACACTAACTACCATGGGAGGACAAACCTGTCGAAACTCAGAGTGCATGCTAGCTTTGAGAAGGATTGGAATGGCTCATGCCAACACACATCCTCTATACTGGTCAAATACCAAGACCCAAATGTCCCAAAGAATGCATAAGAAAACCCTTACTAGATCCACTGATAATAGAAGTGATGTTAGCACACAAAAGAATTATAATTTTAGTATGACTGTACTAAATCCGTATTGGTTTGGAAATTTGACTTATTTTTCCCAAATTCCTATGCTGCTAGGGTTAATAGGCTTACATAATTCATTGGGCCCTTTTTTATCCTCTATACTGCGGCCATATTTCCTCCCCTGGGAACGCCGGTATCCTATGGACTACAACCAGATTGTTTTGTTATCCTTTGGACTGCGGCCAGATTGCCTCCACTGGGAATGTTGGTATCCTCTGGAATGGTATCCCCTTCTCCTCCATTTACCACTGCTCTGCTCATCAAATTACCAGTGTTTTGGATGATGCTAATGAACTAATGCATGAGAGTGGACTTGTTCGTTGTTGTTTTGCTATTGAGCTAGTGCGTGGGTATTTTTGAATTCTACGTTTTTTTTTGTTTATTTGCATATTTTATATTTTGTGTTTTGTTTTGTTTTTTATTTTTCATATTTATCTTTTGTTTAGTTTATTTTGGGTTTTTTTATTTGCATATTTTATATTTTGTTGCATTTTAAATTAATTATAGTTAAACAACTCTATTCTTTTAATTTAGTGTAGTTTAATTTAACTAGGATTTTGTCATAATTTGTATTGGTTGCATTGCTTATAGTGAGACCCTATACATAAGTCCCTTCAAGGATGAACACGATGATCATGATGATGGTGATGATGAAGACGACGAAGATGATGGTGATGACAACAATAATGACGCTGATCATCATCATCATTATCCTCTTCATCAACCTTGTCATCGTCATCACCATCGTCTTCATTGTCTTCATCAATATCATCATCATCATCTTCATAATCATCATCATCATCATCGTCATCATGATCTTCTTCATCATCATCATCTTCCTTATCGTCATCATCATAATCATCATCTTCATCATCAACGTCTTCGTTATCACCATCATCATCTTGATCATCATCATTAACATCTTCATCTTCATCAGCATATTCATCATCAACATCATCGTGATCCAATTCATAAGCATATCCATTATCATGATCATCATCTTCATCATCATCATCACCGTGATCCAATTCATAAGCATCTCCATTATCATGATCATCATCTTCATGATCATGATCATGATCATCATCATCATTTTCATTATCATCGTCATCATCTTCATCATCATCATCATATTCATCATCATCATCATCATCATCTTCATCATCGCAATTTTAGGGGGAGCTCAGTGAATGAAGACGTCTACATGATAGGGGGAGCAGCCAGTTGAGTTAAAAATTAAGGATTGCTCCTAACACCCATTCTAAGGACTAATCTGACAATTCAATATGATTAGAGGAAGTAGTAAAAAAAATACAAATTTTTGGGCCCTGTGAAGCTTCCTATTCTTAGATTTGTGCAAATGAAGAATCAAAACTTATGGACCTAGTCCGGTGTCTTAAAAGAGGAATATCCAAACTGAGCAGTTTGGTAGTTCCATAAAGTGCATTCTTTATAGGAGTGAATAACCACTCATAACCATTCTATTATAATGTTGGCGAAGCTTAGAACAATTTAGTGAAGACCAAGGTAAAGATCTTGTCATCACCTCTTCATCATCATCATCATCTTCATTAGCATATTCATCATCATCACCATCACCATCACCATCATCTTCATCTTCATCATCATCATCATCATCATCATCATCATCATCCTAATCATCATCATGATAATCATGATAATCATCTTCATCATCCTCACCCTAGTCATCATCATCATCCTCATTATCCTCATCCTCATCCTCATCATCCTCATCCTCATTGTCCTCATCCTCGCCCTCATCATCATCATCATCATCATCATCATTGTTGTTGTCGTTGTCATCACCACCATCATCATTAATCATCATCATCATCTTCATCATCATCGTCGTTGTCATCTCCCTCTTCCTAATCAACATCTTCATCATCATCATCATCATCATTTTCATCATCGCCCTCATCATCATCTTCATCACCACCACCACCATCATCATCATCTTCATCATCATCATCATCATCATCATCATCAACATCTTCATCATCATCATCATCATCATCATCATTCTCGTCATGCTCATCCTCATCCTCATCATCATCATCATCATGATCGTCGTCATCATCATCATCATCATTTTCATCATCATCATCCTCATCCTAGTCATCATCATCATCATCATCATCTTATTCTTCGTCATCATCATCATCATCATCACACCTATAAATCAATAAATAGAATTTTGGCATAAGCTAGAACAATAAGGAAATCATTATGTTAATTTTAGAATGTGAAATGCCCAATCATATGCATGACACATATATGCTCAACTATAAGAGAAGTCGATAAAGATCTTATTGATGTCGAAGTACAATACAATTACAAGGTTCTCATCAAAATTCATTTAGTGTCTATCCAATCATGGGTATAATAAATTTCTTAGTTATTTAGAGTCACACTATTTGGAAACCCCAAATACATAGTCTATATATAAATTATTTTATAAGCTTGGCACATAGAACATGTGTGGATACTTAAAACACACAAAATATTCACAAATTAGGGGAAAAAAGGGATTTCATCTTGAGTGCTTATCCTAGATCAACAACCCTCTACATCAAATATCAAATATCATTGAATGTTGATTTATGTTCATCCATGTCTCCTTCCCAACCCACACCATATTGAACAAGAAAATCTCGTGCATCCTTCTTACTCCCCACTAAATGTGGTGCCAAGTTTTGTTGTATTTCTACTATACTTGAAAATATACTTAAAACCACTACATAATGGATAATAATAATAATGTTCACAACATGGGCTATATTAGCACTCATAGTAACCATTGGATGCATTAGGGTTCCAAAGGCACTCTCGTATGGAAGTGTTTTCATCACTGCTATTTCACCCTCTATCTTTAAACATGCATGTCTCTTGACAATTTTATGCTAACTTCCATTGGTGTGGATATGGGATAACATTTACTCATTATAAATATCCTCATTATAGTTTCATATCTACCTTCATTTATTGAATTAGCCTCCTCCTTTTATCTCTTTATACTTGAACTCCTAGAGAATAATGGATCTCCCCATGTTTTTTCATCTTAGGTATTTTTGTTTTGAAAACCTTCAACATGGATTAAGACAATAACTCCATCTACATATAGTTTTAAGATTAGAAATGTTCTTACCAACCCACTTGATGCACACATTCTTGTTTCCATCTTAATGTTGTAGAATACCATCTCTAATCAAATGACCGTCTATCCACTAGTACCAATCTCAATATGATTCCTTCATCTCATTAAGTTCTTTCTTCATGTTTCACATATTTTGCTTCCCTCCCTTTTGAATTTATCCTTTGAGATAATACATGTATATCTTTACTTCCAACATGCCTTTCAAGAACAAAATATTTACATCAAACTTCAGAAGACCTATATATCCACATTAACCATGAATGCCAAAAACACTCTTATCCAAGTCATGCCATTATTACTAAAAATGTTTCTACATACTTTATTCATTCAACTTGTATATATCCTTTTTCAACCAAGTGTGCCTTAAATCATCATTTGGTCTGTGCTTGATATTAAAAATCAACTTGTATCCATTTTCCTTTCTTCTAGGACCATATATTTGCAAGTTTCCAAGTTGATTCTTGATAAATGAGTCTCATACTTCATCCATGACATGTTACCGTTCTTTTACTATCTCCTTGAAGTGGAATTTTCATAGATTCAAGACTCAATTATTTTTATCTCAATGCATATTAATTGCTAGATCTTATGATCATATATTGTAGATAAGCATGTTCCTCTACACGGGTTTGTGTTCGATGCACTTCTTCATCCTCTTCCATTAGATCATATACAAAATTAATTAACCAAGTGGGGTTTCAGGCTCCTTAACATCACTTGTGGTCTTGATGGATCCAATTGCAACATTAACATTTTTAAAGTCATATGTTGGTGCATCACATTGTTGGTCAGGAAACTCATTCAACTTTCCCACTCAATTCTTTCACGGAACTAGTTCATCAAAGATCACATCCCCACTCTTGATAACTTTCAACTTGAATGGAATATAGAGATAATTAAAAATTTCAAGCTCTCCATAATATATTTGATCAATATGGATTAAATATTTTTGGCATCAAACTTCCTTTCCTTCTCAGCAAGGACATAAGATTTAATAACACACCCAAGACCTCCAAATGTTGAACATCTGATTTTATCTTGAACAATGCTTGATATGGTGTCATTAACCTTATTGTAATTGTGGGAAATTAGTCTTGAACATATCTCAAAGTCACCATTGCTTCCACTTAAAATAATTTAGAATACACACGCTTGTCAGCATACACATGACACTTTCAACCTTTGTTTTATTTTTTTCTACACTTAATTTGTGGTAGGGTTTTAGACACTATGAATTCAAAAAAATAATTATTTCCTAAGGAAATAAATTAGTAAATGATTTTGTGAGATTCTCACCTCCATTACCACACATCAACCTTCACTTTCTTCAACAATTTTCCAATTTCAATTTATATTACCATCGCAATCAAATCTTGACACGTCATTGTCCATCTCAATGCCACGTTTGACAGGTCATGTGTGTCCTCCAACGTGGTGCGATCAGAAAAGAGGTACTTCCAGCTCCTGAGTTGAATTAAGTATGAGTCTCTTCCTTCAGCTAATTGACATCCCAAGCCTTCATTTCACACGCATCGCATATTTTTTGGCCATGAAAAATCTCAGGCTCCCTCGAAATATGGAGAAGCTCCCCCCTTTCATCGTCCTCCCGGAAGAAGATTATATCTCTCGTTTTGCATGATTACTCAGCTGTCAAACTGACAGTGAGGTGCTTCATAAAGCAATGAAAGATGATTTTGATTCTTCACTTGATTCTGCTCATGGCTAGTGCAAGAGAAGAACCTTCCCTCTCAACTTCTCGATTCATGTATATTTTGCTACAGTTATTCCAATTTAACCCAATGGCATTTGTCGGATATTCAGGAGATAGATAGCATGGCTTCCTCCAAGGATCTCCAGGAAATTAAGTCGGCACTCTTAGACCTTCAAAGTGGAATGAAATGGGTCTTTAATATGGTGGGAACTAGCGTCAACAGCACCCGGAATGTTGCTAATGATGCCAGGTATATTTCGAACCAACTGGACTATCACGCTTCAAGAATAGAAGACAACACTAGGGATCTGCATGAGTTAATGGAAAAAGTTGACTATCTTAAGAAAGATGTTCAGAAATTACCAAAATGGCGGAAGGCATCCACTGCAATGAAACTCCAGAAGACCATCAGATGGAGGAGCCCTTCGTTGGCAAGCCGACCCTCGGCCAAGAAGCTAAAAAATGACAGGCCTTTCTCTCTCGACATTGTCTTGCAATTGTTGTGTTTGGCTGAAATCTATTTAGGTTATTATGTATTTTTTCTTACTGGTGAACAATAAGTTCGTTAGACAATACCCCTACAGGGGCAATTTCAATTTTAGGAAAAGAATCAAAATATCCCTCTTTTTGTAGTTTTCTTATTTGCTTCTGTAAACTCTATTGCAGCAAAGCAATATTTTGATTTTAGACTATAAGGATGGTTGTGCTTAGCTTTTTATATATATATAAAACCTTCTTCGACTTCTATTAAAAAAAATATGTTGATTGAACATAATTATTGTGTTATTTTATGATTGTTGTTATGTTACAGCTAGAAATATTCTCAAGTATTAAGTTATAAGTATAATTTAGTTGCATTTAATTACAACAACAATTAACTTAGGAATTAAGGGTCCAATTAGATAAACTAGGTCCTTAAACATATGGGGAAGAAGAATAAAAATATTTCCAAGGATAACATGTGCCATTATTTTAAGCTTATTCTATACACCAATGGATGTGGCTAATGTACACATCACCATGGATGAAACCATCATAAGTTATTCCCTCATCAACCCTTACAATTCCATCATCACTCCCTTCAAGTAACAACGTCTTATGGGAACATTGTTCAAATAATAATGGCTATCCTTCAAATAAAATGTGCATGAGATATGAAATGACAATTGAAATATAGAAAAACAAATCAGCCCCAAATCTAGGGCTATAGACCCTTCTTTTGTTGGTTAAAAATTTCTACAATATACATTAAATTGAAATGCTTGTAGCCCCATATAATTATCATCATTAGTAATATTATTTTTAATTGAAACTACATGCAAAAGATGAGAGGAATTGATGAAATACATGTCTATAAATTTCTGCAATCACCAAATGGATATCCCACACAATTTCCAACCATAACATAATATTTCATACTAAAATACACATGAAAATGCACCAAAAATTAAGGGTACTATTGGCTGGGAAATATCATTAGAAACATTCTCCACAATCTGAACTTTTTTATTGAGAACGTGGTTGGAAACTATGGACATAAATTTCTGAACATGATGATTTTAAAAATGGTTGACCTATCATATTTCCAATATACTTTTCACATACAACTTCATCAAAATTGGTTTGTGGAAAGAAAATTTCTAAGTTCTCTCCATGTCACAAATTTGCTATATATGTTGAGAAAAATCTGCATTATACAAGGTAGAGGGTGGTTAGAAATTTCCTTGAAATTTTTGCAATAAATATTCCCAAAAGTTAGTGTACATGGATGAAACAAATATTCATAAATATATTCACTGAACTACCCAAAATCTAAATCATGCATAGGAGCATATGACTAGAAAATATCTTGTAAAATTTCTAGATTTACCTCCTCTATTTTAGGTTGTCCAAGGACCTCAAAATTATGCATTATATTCCTTAGAAACATCACCATGACTGTCAATAATATGGACCCAATTTTTTTTACAATAATTCATATCTCTATCATGATTGGAATATAAAAGGTAATGTCTCTAACTTCATATCCTTGGTTGTCCCCATATTCATCAAATGGAGAGGTAAATACCTCTTCTAATTCTTCATCTTCCAACGATTTTTATTTAAGATTATCCTTCTTAAAATCATCAATAACAGGATCATGGAATTTATAATTTTGAGTGGACAACATGCTTACCAAATAATTTTATTTGTGGAAGGGTGGAATGGGATCTTGGATACTCTCATCAGCCAAATCCTCTTTACTTTTATATGCAATAGTTTCTTCATAAGGAGATGAAATTAATTGTTCAATGAATTTCCCATTTGAATCATAAATATTCTCTTCATGGGAGTCTAAATCATTAAATTCAACAATATTATCAGCCATATCCTCTTCATGATCAAATACAAGTGGGAAACGACATGATAAAATGTCATCAAACACATGCACATCATAGTATTATTTGATAAATTCTTCAAATGACCATGTTTCCTTATTGTTCTTCATTGTCTTCATCAATATCATCATCATCATCATCTTCATAATCATCATCATCATTGTCGTCATCAATGTCATCATGATCTTCTTCATCATCATCATCTTCCTTATCATCATCATCATAATCATCATCTTCATCATCAACGTCTTCGTTATCCCCATCATCATCTTGATCATCATATTATGAGGAGATGGAAGTGAATTTAAGAAAACAAAAAGAGGTTTTTGTCCATCATGAACTCATTCACAAAAAACTCTCTCATTTTTTGCAAAATGTGTCATGGATTGAAAGATTCGAATTGATCTTTACGACCTTTTTTTCAGGGTTTAAAATATTAAATAATTTACTGTTTTAATCACAAACTTTGGGCATAGTTTGTGAGAAGCTGGAGAATTTTTTGAAAACAAAAATAGGTTTTTGTCAAGTACATACCAATACACAAAAACCTCTCTTAGTTTTTACACGAGTATCACAGATTGAGAGATATGAATGGATATTTGAGACCTATTTTTCAGAAATTCGCCAAAAGTAGGAAAAATATTATTTTGTATATTAAGAATAAAAAGATGGCTAAGTGTTAAAATCATAAAGTTGAAAAGGAATTTGGAAATAAAAACATATAAGTATCATCAGGACATAAAATATATAAACATGTGCCTCTACTCTTCAAAAAATTAAATATCATTCATCTTCTTCTTCATCCAACTCAACATCTGTATCAGGATCTGGTTCATAATACATATTGATGAAAGGATCATTCACATCAACATCATCATTAATGGCATCTTCACTAATATAGTCATCGACATCGTCAATGATATCATCGTCTACTACATTTGGATGATCAACCTCTTTAACTTCTTCATCTAACACATCGACTGCAGCCACTTGCTCCTAATCTGAATCATCATCATCATCTTCTTCTTCGTGATTATCTTCATAATCTACATGATTATACTTTACTGGTCTTCCTCTTGGAGCGTATCTAAGAATGTATGACCAACTTGCTTTACCTGGTACCTCTGAGTAAAAGACTTGCTCACATTGACTTGGAAGAACATAAGGCTCTATACCCGGTTCAAATGCCCTTGTATTATAAGGGATACCTTGATGATTTCTATTATATTCCAAGTTCCATAGGTGAGGTGTCATTCTTCGTGGTTTTTTTTCCATTCTCTTATTTATCATTGAATTTTGCTTTGTCTGTAGTTTGATAACTATGGTTCTTAGGTAGAAAGTTCCTATACTCATCAAACACTTCCTTTACTAAACTCCTTGAACAACAAGATTTTATCCTGGGACCGCAAGATGGACATGCAAATTTACCCTTTGTTTGAAGACCTACAAGATATATGAATTAGTGTAACGAATTAGAATTACCATTTAAAATAATGCATGATATTTTCAATAGATATATATCATATTAAAGAACAAAAGAAAGTAACAATATACCACAAAAATGTGTTAAGTTGGGAGCATCATGAATTGTCCATCCAAGTATTCCATGGAATTGAAATCTTATTTGCCCTATTGGTCTAGAGATGTCAGACATAGTGACGCCAGCCCATAACTTCAACAACTCATCGATAAGAGGCTCAATATATACGTTCATATCTTTAACCTGGTACTTACCTAATTGGTCCAACATACATGATTAATTATATTTAGCTATATGTCGTTATATATAAAAGACATAATTATCATGCATGAAACAAAGAAATGAAATATTTAGTGATCAGAATTTCAAGTAAAAAAATACAAATTAATTAAATACCTAGAACAATCATTGCCAACATTAATGTGTGCTCTCTCTTGACTGACATCCAAGGAGGAAGGTTATTTTTTATAAAAAAAATAGGCCACACTGAGTAGGTAGAATGAATCTCTCCAAATGGATTGACACCATCAGCTGCCAACAAAAGTTTAACATTACGAGGTTCTTCTTTGAAAATTGGCCACTTTTCTTTGATGTACCTAAATGCAGAGCCATCTGCAGGAATTCGAAGAACATCGTCCCAACTTCTGTTCTTTGCATGGAAATCCATAAACTGTGCTATACTTTAACACCTGAACAACCACTGGAGAGGTGGAATTATCGGAATATAATGAAGAACTTTGTGAGGCACCTTTTTTGTCACTTTATCGGTTCGATACCTACTTGTTTGACATTGTGGGCATTCATTTTCTAATGCATATTGTCCATAGTATATGATATGATCATTAGGATATGCATCAATAGCTTGATACTCTATTCCAAATGATTTCATAATCATATATATATCTCTCGATATGTGCATGGTAAAATATTTGACGTTGGTAATAGAAATTCACCTAACAATCTACAAAATTCAAAAGAATAAGTCAATGTAAACAATATTAATCATCAATATCGCATCCATTCTTTACAAATTAGATAACAATAGCAATATAGGAAAAAGGTCAACCCTTCATGTACATGTGAACATGCAGACATAAATAATTAACAAATTACATACCTTAGTATCTGTGTGAGACCGGTGTTTGATAAACCATTCAAAACCTTCAAGTTCACTAACAACAATATAGAATATAGAATATTTGTTTTTGACCCTTCATAAAGAGGTTGACGTGACTTCTCGAGTAGAGGATCAACATCATGACTATCATCCTGGTTGTCCTCATCCATTGGAGCAAATGTGTCTTGGATCAATCTATGTATCTCATCTTTCTGATTTGTATCACTAACATTATCTCCATCCATATCATCATTAAGAACTTGATCAGCTTCAATATTCTGATCTATATGTTCGTCACCTTGTAAATGAGTATTTCTGCTAGTACTTGGAAAATAACTCTCTGGAAGGAAACATTTTGGGGGCATTGTCTATATATTTAAAAACAACATAGTAAAATTAGTGTGTATAGAAAATATAATAAAATGATAAGACATTTTACTAAAATTCATGACATGATGACTATTACAAAGAATACATTAAAAATTGAATAACCTCTTACCAAGGGACGATATTCATAACCCCCTTCGGTATGCCCCTTCTCCCTAAAATTTCTTTCAGTTGTCGTTATTAAAATCTTTCTTCTTTGCAAGCCGCTACAATTAGAGCAAGGGAAATAACATTTTCCATCTCCCCTCACCTAGCTCTAATTCCGCTCTAAATTGAGCAAGCTCCCTTGCATTTTCATTCATAGTGAAAAATCCTTGTAGTGACAAGTAATTGTCTTACCTACACCATACCAAACAGTAACTTGTCAAATACATTAGACATAAGTATATTTCTATATGCAGTGTATTATATACCAATTTATATAATAAAAAAACATGAAGACTATGATGAAGAGAATTGTCATTGATGACAACATTAATGACAGTCATTTTGGAAAAATATGGTAATTTGGTGAAAAACAGGAAAATGACAAAGTATGGGGAAATTAGTAAAAATTGCCTTAGGAAAATGCATGCCATAATTTATAGGAGAATATAAATGCCTACACCACATTGGGGTCCTATAGATTGTTGTTTTTCCTAACTGACCATTTCTTCAGTTTGTCCTGAAAGTGCATGAGGGAGAAGTTATGGACCTGCCAAAACATGAGTTTGTGCTAGAGCAAACAAAAATGGCTAGGTAGCCTCAGAAAGATGCCTTCCCTAAATTATGGGTTAGAGTAAATTCCCATAGAACATGGGGGTCTTATATTGTGTTGGTTTTTCTACCTAACCATGGTATTATTTATCCTTAAGCATGTCTAAAGAAAAAGTTATGAATATGCCAAAATGAGGTTTCAGAATACATTTTGGAGAAAGTCTTGAAAATGACAAAGTGTTGGAAAACTATCTCAGGTAGCCTTAAGAAAATACCTACCACAATGCCCACACCATATGGGGGTCTTGTAGATTGATATTTTTCCCACCTAACCATGTATTCATATTGTCTTGGAATTAGCTAAGGAAGAAGTTATGAACCTGCCATAACAGTGTTTTAGGCAGATTGGACCAGACTAAGAAAATTGTCCAAGTGCTGGAAAAATTGGCTCATGTGGCCTTGGGAAAATGCCCGCCGTACCTTATAGGTGTATTATCAAAATTATATGAAGCTATAATCCTACAGCTTGTTGAAGAGGCTATCTCACCATGGCCTCAGTCCTCAAAGAAGATGTTTGATGACAAAGATAATGGTATGCCAAAACAGAGTTTCAGGTTGTTTTGCACTATTCCAGTACTGGAAAAACTACCTCAGTGGCCTCAGGGAAATGCCCGCCCTATATCATAGGACGATGAGAAAAATAATATGAAAGTGTTAGGGTATAGCTTGTTGATGGGTGCATCTAACCATGGTCTCAATTATCCTTTGGAGTGTTTTATGACAAAGATATAAATCTACCAAAAGTAAGAAAAATATTATTTTGCATTTTAAGAACACAAGAAAATTGGTTGTGTTAGATTCAGGAAATTGAAAAGGCATTTTGAAATGCCCACACGGAGGGGTTATTTTGATGATAAAATTCATCAGGTAGCATAGGCATGTTCCTTGGTGAACTGAATTTCCAGCCATACCTTCAGGTTGTCTTATGATGGTCTCATATGCAAAATATCAATCTGCCAAAAATAGGAAAAATAATATTTTGCATAGTGAGAACAAAAGAAAATTGACCAAGTGTTAAAAACGAGAGTTTGAGAGGACAGTTGGAAAGGCCCACCAAGGGTTGTCTTTATGCAAGTAAATTTATCAAATGTCATGGATCCATTATTTGGTAAGTTTTCCATCTTCTCATGACTTCAGGTCTCCATAGAGTGTTCACACGTGTGAAATAGGAGTCTTCCAAAATGGGAAGAAATATGTTTTGATGTTTAAAAGAGGTTGAGAAGCTATTTTCAAATGCTTGCTAGAGGTTGTGTGTGTGTCAACAGATTTATCTTGTGATATGGTCTTGTTCATTGTTGAAATGGCTATCTAGCCATGCTTGTAGGTTTCCTTATGGTGATCACATGAGGGAGAAATCAATCTTCAAAAGTGGAAGAAAAATTGTTTTTACAAGTTAAAAACAATTTTGTCTAAGTGTTAAATTAAACTTTTTGGAAGCCTATTTTCAAATGATCTCCAGATATTGTGTGTGTATAAAAAAGTTCAAAAGGTGACATGGATCTGATCCTTGTTGAGGTGGTTATCCAGCCATACTTTCAGTTTGCATTATGATGGTCATATATGCAAAAGATGGACTTGCAAAGTTAGTGAAAAATAATAAACATAGTTTATTAAATAAGAAGCTACAAGAATGTATTTAGAAAAATAAACATAAATTTAATAAAAAGAATTAAGACAGAGTTTTGAAGAGACACATCTTACTATTGGAGAGATGCAATGTTTAGAAGAAGTTTTAATTGATCATTTCATTAAAACAAGAAATAACAAACAGAGATTCGAAGAGGTGTCTAAGAATGATGACATGGCAAGGTGTAATTGGAACAAGACATTAAGGACAGAGATGACTAAGGACATGCATAATGACATCGACAATCAAGCATGAAAAGCATGGAACATCTAGAGAGTCAAATGACCAATTCTGTGGTCATTTGAAGACGATTTGGGAAAGACAAAGATGTTGTTGAAAAGATGAAAAGGAGATGGTGACATGACAATAGAAAAGAAAACTTGATGACAGAGATGGCTGTAGGCATGATAAAATAGTGGACAAGGAAAAGATTGTGGGAATCTCCAGAAGATCATGTAGGCATGCTAAATGAGGACAATTGCGGGCATTATAGAAACTATTGCGGGCATCTTCTCAGCACCACCTGCGAGCATCCCTTATGGCCACCTGCGGGCATCCTGGTGTGAGCTAGGAATATAAGGAAGGAATTGCTGCGGCAATTTGTGGGAGTTGTGGGCATCTTTGATGGCTCAAATGAGGATTTGCAGGCATCTTTAAACCCTAGCTGCGGGCATCTAGATATCCCTTGTGGGCATCTGAATACATCACCTACTGGAAGCTTGAATATGGATAGTGTGGGCATAATTATTGGAAGATCAAAGAACCCCATATGGGCAGTTGAAGAAGGGTATGCAGGCATAAGAGAAGGCCAAGTCTTGGCATAAAAAATAAAATTAAAATGATGATGATGTGGAAAATTAAATAAATTTTGGTTAATGATAACAGAAATAAATTGGTGATGAGTTCGGCCTCCTAAGAATGCATGGAAATAAAAAACTATTTACGGCCAAAAATGGATGTATTCTTACTTACTCGCACGTAAACAACTAAGAGCCGTTGAAAGCTAGCATTGGTTTGGTGGGTGTGATTTCTACTAGTAGTTTAAAGGAATAATTGTATTAGTTTGTCGTAGGTGCATTCATTATATATGAGATTATGCTAAATATTTTGTGGAATTCCTATAATAGTGACTCCTTTTCTTAATTGCTTGCTTTGATCTGTGTCCATAAAAAATTAGATCTCTTGTCGTCATATAGCCTGCCCTGCTCTGCCATAAATCCAATAATTTTAATATTTTCTTCTTACATTTGAAGGCTTCCGCCAAAGGTAGTATGCTCGGCAAGTCAAAGTGATCCTGCCAAAAATATAGAAAGTACCTCAAATGGAAATATGTAAGTAAAAATAAGTTGATTTTATTTCCCGTGATGAGGTCCCAACTGTACCCCCTTTCAAATAATATTTAAATAAATGTTAAATTAAAGATAACCATATATCGTCGATATAGAGAAGAAAGTTCGTCGAAAATTAAAAACGTTGATATTGACACGGTTTTTCTGCCATGATAAAAAAAATGAAGTATTAATCAACGAATGTTCAAAACATGGAAATATTTCATGGAAAAATCCGCCCAAATGTATTAGTGGTTGATTTTTCTAGAAGAATGTCCATGCCTATCTGAGGGAGCCTTCAAGTCTATCAAAGAATGTGGGGATTAGTTCTTCTTAGAAGAAGGCACATATTTGAGGATGTATGGGGAAACAAAATCACCCTCATTACTACCGAAGTACGTGACAGATTATATAGTTCACAAAGAAGTGCTCATACTACTTTTCCTGAATGGATTTGGAAGCCACCTGTTCGATCTAAAGAAGGTTGTGTTCCCACCATTACCCTTCTATGTGGGTAGTTACAAGTTCACCATGGTCAAGAATGCCCCTAAATTTGTTAAGGGTATGGAAATTTTCCATTTTGGTGAAAAGAACTTTCACCGGAATGATTCTCAAGGCAAGGTTGCAGCCTATAAGGCAGCACTCAAAGTAAATTTTGAGCATGCTGACTACGTGGACAAAGATGAAGAGATGTATAGGAACATTTACAACTTGACAACCTTGAACAAGCATTTGAAACTGAAGACCATAGCAGCCGGGGATAAAGGCAGTGGAAGCAACAATCTAGAATCAAAGAGCTGGGAGGAGGAAGCTGCTAGAAAAGTAAAAGAAGAGACTACCCGAAGACTGGAAGAAGGTGTGAGAAAGATCTTAGCTGAAGAAAAGCAGCGAGAAAAAGAAGAAGAAGCTCTCAGGATAGAGAAATAAGAACAAAAGAGAAAGAAAGAGAAGGCTATCCAAGAAAAGATTTCTGAGCTAGAAAGGGCCATAACTCAAGAAGCTTTGAATCCAAAATAAGAAGTACAATACCATGAAGGGTTCACAGAAGAACAAACCAAGGAAATTCAGGATGATGTAAGTGGTGAGGATCAAGGATGGATCCCTATTCAGAATGACCCCGAGGACCTTCCATCTACTTCAAAAAATATGCTTACACGAGGGAATCTCCTTTAGTTGAGTTGGAGTTGGTGCCATTCACCCCATCAAAGCATTATGAGGTTGGATGCCTAGAAGATGTACAGTTCGATCCCAAAAAGAAGTAAATCGTGTGGAGAACAGATAAGACTCTGAGCATGGCATCCCTGGACATTGAAAATGCATATGTAAATGCTCATAATATTGATAAGCTCACAGAGACCCTAGAGCAGTTTAAGGGTAAAATGGCCAAGATGAAAGAGGTCTTGAGGAAGAAAGAAAGAGTCTGTAGAGAATCTAAGAGAAAGTATGAAGCTACTCTTTCAGACTATGAAAAGATTCAACAAGAGTATCAAATTCTAGAAGAAGAGAGGGATACGTTGAATTTGACAAACATGAACCTTAGCAGGGAGAAAGGGAATTGGAAAACAAAATTGTAGAGATGAAAGCACAGAAGTCTATGGCTGATCAGTGAGCAAAACAATATGAAGCCCAAGTAGCAGGATTAGAAGCTCAGAAAATTATTTGGAGGTGTTATTGAAGGTAGCAAATGAATAAAGGACATATATAACACCTCTAACAAATCATGCTTTTTTTCTAAAAAATAAGATCTATCAGATGCAGGTTCAGATCACGAGAGAAGTCTTCAAGGTCAAACAAGTAGAAGATCGATTGTAGGAAATTTCAGCCACAGCTACAGAGTTCAAAGACAAAACTCAAGACGTTGTAGAAGTCATTCAAGGATGATTCACATGGCTGGAAATGACCAAGGAGCCTCTGAAAAACACACCAGTCAAAACTCCAAAAATATTGTAGCTTGAGTATGAACTGATAGGTTTCAGCAATAAAGATGTTGAGAAATTGATAGAGGCAGTACAGAAGAAAATAGATAAGTGCAGGGAGTTTTCTAAGAAATTAATCACTACCTATAATAGATGTAAGACATCATCTAAGAGGAGGCTGGATGAGCTTCCACCTCATGAAGAACATTTGTAGCAATTACATGCTAGATTTCAGGAAGATGAGCTTGGCATACAGTTGATAAAGAACTTAGATGAAAGGGTGATAAAAAATGTGATTGCTCAAGCTACAGTTAGTAACTGCCTTCTATAGGATCAATTTCAACTACTCCTAGAAAGGATGGAGGACATAAGGGCTCAGGCTTCCAAACATGAAGTCACGATCAGATTCTTGGAGCCATCCGAGTTTGAGATAATTGCTTCAGATGCCAAGGCATGGAAGAAATTCATTACTGAGTTGATTGGGCCCATTTAAGTGTTTTCTCTTTTTTTACACATGGAAATATATTTGTAATAATTTTTGTATTTATCTCTTAATTAGTGAATACAATAAAAGAAAATTCTTTTGTAAACGAATGTAATGGAAGCCTAAGGGGCTGGAAAAAAAACAATTTTTTGAGATGTATAAATGTAGGAGAAGTCAAATAGGAAAAGGGACTTTTATAGCTTTCTCATGTGAAACACTTATTGCAGGAGGAACTATTTCTTATTATAATAAAGAGGATTGAATTTTCTGCTGGAGAAGGAGTTGTTGAGTTTCAAATGCATGTTGTGTGGCTGTCTATATATAACTATTTATGTGTTGGCCGACTATGCAAATTTGTGAGATTGTTCTAACTCTGAACTATTTCTTAGTTGTGAATGATTTCATTTTTTTGTTTTTGAATCTTGTGCAACAAATGAGTAATGAATGCTTTAATAAACAATGAGTTATCTCTATGTTAATCTTCTTGTTGTGTTCCATGTATTCTAAATTATATCATCTATCTGTAAAATTATGTGTGCATAAAATACAGTACATTACTCATACAAATAATCGTCTTGCTCCCTAGGGATAGGTTAGTTAGCATTAGATTAGTTTATCTTAGCTGTTATTTTTCTTTCGGTGATTTAGGAACAAAGGAGATAAGACAGGAGGTAAGAACCTATGCATCACAGTGTGAACCCATTGCTTCCCAATCATCTGCATTTAGTTTAGGCACTTTCATATCATTTATAAAAAATAAAACTCACATAAACATTGGATCGAGTCACAACCAATAAAATAGATTTAAACCGTTACTTAACTCTATGGTAGCCGGACCATAAACCGGATGGATTCCCCATAGTAAACAATAAACGAGCTAATTGGGAGCGGTTATTGGGGAGAATCCCTACTGTCGATACCTGGGATTTTTCAGGCCTGAACAAAACCAAAACTAGAAATGGAAATTGGGGAAAAACCACCTAGGTGAGAAAATCGTTTTAGGAAACTTTTAATGACTTCACAAAGGAAAAAATGACCTCTTCCAAAACCCCAAAACATGGATCTCTTTTGCACAATCACTCAGCAACACAGAAAACGAATTATGGGCATGGAGAAATGAAGAAACTACAAGAAAATTGTGAGGGGAAAAAACCTAGCAATCTCAATTGCGTAAGGGAGGTAATACAACCTCTTAAAACCACCAAAACATGAATCCCTGCTGCACATGCACACAACAATACAACAACGATTTCTCAGCCATGGATAAAAATGATAAAACTGCAGAAAACTTGAAAGAGAGAGCTCAACAAGCTTTAGCTATGTGAGAGAGCTAAACGTGAGCGAGAATGAGTGAGGAATGAAAGACATGGGTGAATAATGGCTTGGGAATGCATTTCCAAGAATTTACTTTCCCAAGAATTCAAAAACACATTTTCCAAAAATGGGTGGCTTCCCAAATTCGAATTTGACTCCCATACTCTTCACATCCCCATGCATTAACTTTCCCCAACCAATTTCTAGATGACTGGGCACAAAAGACAAAATGGGTAGTTGACAACTTTATGGGTTTTCCCTTTGACATTTGGCTTTACCCTATTGGCTCAATGGTTTGAATACCCCCACCCCTATTCGTTGTGAAATCATTCCCCCATCTCTTTAATATTGCGGCGCATATCTAGTTGTGGTATTTTTATTAATTTTCATTTTACATGATGTCTCAAAACATATTGTGTCTGGGTAGAACATAAACCATCAACATCGATTTTAATCGCTGATACATAAGACACTTAATCCATGGTGGGGCCTTTTCCTTGAGCTCCACACCATGATCAAATAAAAATATTTACATCATGTGCAATTCAATACCATGGAGTCAAAACCACGGTGTTACACTCACTGATCACCTCCATGGCACTGTCAGATAGGAAGTTCAGTTCTTTTAGGAAAATCAACTTGTAAAGAGGCATCCAAAATTATTCACATTTAAGTTTGTAAAATCTCGCATACTTATGTGCCCAGAGAATTTGATAAGCAACATAAACATGAGTCTCAGTTTCTGTCCAAATGCACCCAACTTGGAAAATGGGCGTCTGCACATAATATTGTCAATAAGGTAGGATGACATGTAAAAATCAGCCCTCTTCTGAGTCATACCTCCCTGTGCGGTTGCTACATATGATGATAGGATGTTTGATAGGATGTATGCCCAATTAAAAATTTGCCCTCAAAGTCTACAAAATAGATTAGAGGAACCCAAATCAATTTATAAAAGGTTCCATCGGCTCAGCCAAAAATCCTGTTCAATATCAAAGCTATGATCTCGAATGGGGCCCGTAGAATTTGGGACTCATATTCCCCACTTGTCTTTTGGCACAACTGTTTTCATGGCATTATCATTCTCTTTGCACATTCCAAGGGATCAATATTTATCCCTTTGATCCAATCATTATCCATCATAACCTGTGTAGGAGGTAGTTTGCAAGACAATGTTATGTAAGCTGGAGTAAATGAAGTGAAGGCTTTCCCTTTAATATTAGAGATAATCCTTGAGGTATGATTTACCTGGGGTAGAATCCAACCAATAACCTCTGATCAAGGAAACAGCTCCGGGCATGTAGCGACTTTAGTTATGCCTGAGTTTCTTATGTTTTGGTATATGGACATTTCTTTGAGACCAGTGTCTAGGACATTTTGATCTCTTATAATCTAATAGAGCTCTCGCCATTTGAATTATCGGGAAACTCCTGTGATAGCCTTAGTATCCTCGAATTTAATTTATGTCCTAGAGATGATCTCCACATCTGCGTCAACCTCACTCGCCTTCTCTTTATTCTTACCACCTTTTTTAGGAACTGTTTGAATTTGTTGTTTTTAAATATTTCCTTCGGAAGGTAATCCTACTTGGTGAAAATATAACTTGTGACATGATCATAGTGAGAAGTGTCTTAATAATACCTCAAATGTTTCAAATAACCAAAGAAATAAGCATGCATTATTGCACTGAAGTATCCTATAATGAAAAGAAAAGCTGCCATATGTATGCATAATTGTTCCTCAGAATTGGAGAGTGCAATCATTGTCCAGTGTTAGAATAGATAAGAAAACTATAATTACCAATCAATTGCTAGCCATTCGTTCCATTCGAAGTGGCTTGATCATTCATGATGTAATAAAAGGATGTGCGATTACAAAGTTCAAAAGAAACCTATCAGTACATATGCATATGCTGCTATGTGAGCTATAAACCTATTATCATCCTATATCAAAAGTTTGGAGAAAACTCCTCCAATTCTCCTTCCTCATTTTAAAACAACAGATGTTTACCAAAACCATGTTGTAAGTAGGCACCTTATTGTTTTTTCTATCATGAGTTTCCACTTACAAGTTTTTTAATGTTTGTTGATATTTTTTTTATACAGGTCAATGGAGTTCACTAGCTTGATTTCCAACCTTTTATTTATTAAATCCAAACTTATTGAGGTAAAGAGGCTCCTACCCGCTACTTTACTTAAAGGCGAAGCTTCCAAGAAATCTAGGTGAAAACATTATATTGTTGCAATGGCTCATTTCATAGTGCTGGCAGGTGGATTCTCAAAAATTCGAGAGCACTGTGATCCTTTTACATTCATGAAATAAAACCGAGCAATTATTATGATAACGCTCCTGGTATCCTTTTTATTCTATCACATTTGCAAGGTGCTCGATGTTCTTCACCCAGGATAGTTGTTGTGTTATGCAGAGTAAAAAGAATAAGTATGTGCAATAAAAGCATTGATGAATAGCCTTCTCATGAGAAGAGAGGTTTAGGCATAATTTGTAAACCCCAAAATTAGGGAAACAAAGGTGAAATAACTATTTTGGATTGGGAGGGTATCTTCATTCTAACCTAGAGTCGGTGCGAACTAAGGTATAAAAATTGGCTCATAAAAAACGAGTCTGTTAGATCTTTGACAAACCAGCTCGGAAAAAAGTTCGCCCTAAGAAACTCAAATGTGTAACCAGTTCCCTGGTGAGCTATCCATGAGAAAAAGGAACAAACCATAGGAAAAAACTCCATGAAGGTTTGGACAAACACTATGAGCGTAGTGGCTCGAAATGACTGGCTCATGAGAAAACCCTTATATCTTCTAAAGAGGTTCATTTTTCTACCGGCTATGGCATGAAGATAGATGTGAGGCTAAGCTCAACTAAAAAATCAAGCACAATGGATTTTGGGACTACGTAAATCCAAAACAAGTTTGACCTAAACTACGACGACGACATCGTGAACAAACGTTCTACCAGCTATGGAGGCTGCGGAAAGGATAGGAGAAGGTGGGAAAAGTTCTAAATAAAAATCGATAAAGCTATGATATGACTACTCAAGCTTCCATCATATATAAAAATTCAATCTTTAGAAAAAACCACAAGAGCACAAAAGGAAATGATCCTACCCGTCAACCGTTGAATGGACACGGGATAGGCTAGATGGAAAGGCTCCAAACGTCTTTCCTTAAATGGCTGCTACGAAAAATGACATTTTTGCAGGATAAAAATGTCCATTTATATATAAAAAATAACAAGATGTGACATTAATGCGGTAGCTGAGCTATTTAATTGTGCAGTTGGGGAAAATGAATACAATGGTTTTCACAACATCGTTGGTGCGAAGCTCATTCAATCGCTGTGAAATAAAAGGTAATGCCAACAATGTCGATGATGTCTTTGGAAAACATTTTTATACTATTGGCAATGATTCACCTAATCTTGTGACTATTTCAGCGGGAAATGTTGAGTCTCCTCCAACCGTGTTGATGAAAACTCACCTAATTCTTCTTATCAACTTTATCGACATTCATTCCATCGGCTATTTTAATTTGACCACAAGTGTATCAGCGAAAAACATCAAGTTTCCCCAAAAAACTAGGAAAATTTTAACATCGACAACATTTACTCATATCTTCGATGTTTCAGCAATGATTCATGAGTCACTCCCAACAGTGTTGATGAGTTTCGTTGAATTTTGTCGACACATTGTTTTCCAAAAAAAATTCTTTTACCGAAGCCGACCGTGTCGAAGAGACTGGTTGAGTTCCTCCGACATGTTAGAGAAACTGACCAAGTTACTCTAATATGTCAGTGGAAAAACATGAGTTTTGACTTAGCCAAAAATTCTTTGTTCAACTTTTGGAAAAAACCTAAGTGTGCAGGATGGACTCCCTTGAGATGGAAAACTAGTCTAAGTAAAAAACAACAAAAATAGAAGGAGGGGCCCTAAAATATAAAAATTTTGAGGAATAAGTTGCAACAACAACAATTGACCACTAGTTGGTGAACACAAATCTCTTAAAAAAAAAACTATCTTTGGAAAACAAGACTGCTCCATGGAACTAGATGTGAATATACAAGACTGCAACAACAACAATTTGCCACTAGTTGGTGAATACAAATCTCTAAAAACAAACTATATTTGGAAAAAAAGACTTCTCCATGGCACTATATGTGAATATACGCAATTTATTCAATGTATTCCTCGAGCTCATTTAAAAGACTAAACTTATCCAGGGATGTAACTTTTGTGCATCACATTGATTGTCATCTTTTGGGGGTATGGTAACCAAAACCAAGAGTCTTGATAACTCTCCTGAGGCCAAAATATGAAATTCATTTTTGCCTCTATCTTTTGGTTGCCACTAAATATGACTCCATAGGATCGTAACAAGGTTAGAAAGATGTATTCGTTTGTTCCTCATTCCCATGCGATTAGAATTCTTTTGATGCTTCCTTTTGAATGAGATTTGTCTTCAGAGTCTTCCTTGATTGATTCTTCCACTTCAAGAATTTGGTATGGGTTCTTTTATCCATAATTTCCTTTTGTGTGAGTGATAAACTTATTTCAAGATCACGGATGGAGAAGAACCTCTCTGATCTTTGTCGTTTAAGCAACCCTTTTGATATGATGGTTTATTCATTCAACATTGTTTCTTTGATGTAGACTGTATGTATTGGAATTTTGACTCTTTAATATAATCCTTTTGGATTTTTATTTGTAGCATGGGACTATTTTGAATGCCATACATCCGTTAGACCTGCTTCCTTTCCATGCGTCTATCATGGTAGACTTCCTAAGACAGATATTAGTCTGAGAATTGATGGATCCCCATGATAATACTCTAGAACTAATGAATCTTAGTTATTTTAGAGGGTTTATAATGACTCCAATGTGGACCTAAAATTAACTTCCCTTTCTACAGTCTGCCAATCATTAAAGAATCTCATATTTGATCAAATTTTACCACACATGTTTTCCTGTAAGTAGTTCTTGACATTCAAATACCTTTGAGATTATTCATATTCCTATATTTCCAAGTGTCCAATAATGAGATGGTTTATTATAAGAAAATTACAAGCAAAATATTAATCAAAATAAATTAGAAAAGAAAAACTAAATAAATAAAATCAAGAAAAGAAAGGTTTTATTTATGTACAAAATTTCTCCAAACTCCTAGGTAAAGTATTGTTTGAGAACAAGGTCATTTACAAGAAGACTTTCTTCCTATCCTTGTAAATCTTGCAACTTGTAAGTTGAGGGGCTAATATTCTCAACAATTTGATAGGGGCCAACCCATATATGTTGAAATTTCTTGTGTTTTCCCTTCTCGTCATGCGGATGATCCCACTTTAAGACTAAGTCTCCTATTTCAAAGTTCCCCTTCTTGAATTTTTGTTTATAAAACCATCTCTTGAGAATGTATTGATGTTGGTTAAATCTATGTTTGGGATTTGGTCTCGATTCTTCAAGTTTTAGTAGAGTATTAATTCATTCTTGCGAGATTTCGTTGTTGGATCCTCTTGAGGCTTGAGCTAATTGTAAGGATGGGAGCATAATGTTTGGGGGTGAAATAGATTCCTTCCCATAGACCAGAGTATAGGGAGAAACTCCTAAGGAATTCTTTGTGGTGACCCTATCTTCCCATAGTGCATTAGGAAGGGCTATGTACCAGTTTCTTTGACTTTCAATAACAGTTTTCTTCAAAATTTGAATGAGATTCTTATTCGTTGATTCTGCTAACCCATTTCAATGTGGATAGTAATTTGTTGAATAATGCAATTTTATTCCTTTTTCACAAGCAAATTCAGTTATATTGATAGATGAGAAATAATATGCATTGTCAAAAACAAGGGAATTCGGAACCCAAAACCTGGTCATGATATTCTCCTGTAGGAAGTTGATGATTGCATCTTCATTTACTTTGCGCAAAGGAACCACTTCAACCCATCGTGTAAAATAATCTGTAGCTGTAAGGATATACCGATGTTTTAGTGAAGAGTTGGAGTTAATTTCTCCAATAATATCTATGCCCCACTGTTTAAATGGTTCTGAAATAATAGTGGTCTATAATGGACCGGTTTCTCTCGACAATCTGTCACCACTTCTTTGGAATACATCACACTTTCTTGCATAAGCATGAGCATCTTTAAATAGAGTTGGCCAATAGTACCCAAATTTGAGTATCTTATGAGTTGTGCTATCCCTAGAGAAATCTCTTCCAGCGGGACCGTTGTGCAATTCTTTGACTACTTTAAATGCATCCTCTTTCTTAAGACATCTAAGAAAAATTTCATCATGTTTCGTCCTGAAATGTACTCCATTAATTATCTGATAAGAGGCTAACTTCAAACGAATTTCCATTCTTTGTTTGGAGCTCCAATGTTCTAGTAGATATCATTGTTGAAGATAATGCACCAAATATCTATACCAATATTCGAGAGCCATGAAAATGGGACATACATCAATTAATTTTACTTCGGTCTCATTCTCCCAATAATAATCTTCATTAGCATGACTTTCAGCAAGAAAATTTCACATCCATTGACCTTTAATGATAGTATCCGGCTTAAATTCCAAATCATACTCTTGTAGTGATGTCACCTAGTTTCCTCTTCGCTCACCCAATTATTTTTGTACAAAGAGGGACTTGACAACTGGATGAGTAACAATAACTTTTGTTATATTATTCAAAATGTAAGGCTTGAATTATTTTATTGCCTTGAATACTGCATACACATATTTGTCTACAAATGGGTAATTAAATTCAGCCTCTTGTAATCTAGTGCTCATAAATGATATTGGATATTCGTCTCCCAATTCTCCTTTTTGAGTGAGCATTGTTGAGAGAGAGTTATCTAAGGCAAAAGGTGTCTAAAATAAAATCATTTTCAAAATCTGAACTCCTTAAAGAAGGTGCATGATCTCTTGTTGTTTTTATGTCTTTAAAAGCAACCTTCTCAATATCAGTCCACTTGAACTATACACTTTGCTTCACCATTTGCTGCAAAGGTTTTACAATTTGTGCAAAATCAGGTACAAACCTTTGAACAAAAATTATTGTGCTCATAAACGGCTGCATAGCCTTTTTATTACGAGGAAAGGGAATATGACATATAACTTAAACTCTCTCTATGTCTATTGAGATTCCCTTCTTTGAGATGATGTGACCCAACAGTTTTCCTTCAAGAACCGCGAAAATATTTTTCTTTGGATTTAAGGATATGCCATATTTTCTACAACGGTAAAAAAAACTGTTTTAGGTGAAAAACATGGTCTTCTCTTTTCTTGGAGAAAAATGTCACATCATCTAAGTGTACTACTACATAGTGGCCAATTAATCCTTGGACTCCAATGTCCATGGCCCTCTGAAATGTGGCTCCATCATTTATGAGGCCAATGGAATTCTCCTATAAGCAAATGTTCCCCATTTCATACGAAGTGTAGTCTTGAGTCAATATTAATTGATCACTAATACTTGATTATAACCTGAAACCCCATCTCACAAGGAGAACAATTCTGAGCCTGATACCATTTGTAGGATTTGCTCCATTGGTAGAATTGGATAGTTATCTTTGTCCGAGGCTCTATTCAAATTTCAGAAATCAACACACAACCTTATCTCTCCTGATTTCTTTCTCAATGGGACTAGATTTGTTACCCATTCAGAGTGTCGAATCCTGAAGATAATCTTTTCATCTAGTAACTTCTTTATTTTGTTTTGTATCAAAGGATCTAACTTAGGATGCATTTTCCTGAGTTGTTGTTGACATGTTTTTACGCCTGTATTAATAGGAATTACATGCTGAATGATGCTTGTATCATACATTTTTTGATATTCATATTTCCAGGCGAAGATAGATTTATATTGCTGAAACAATTTAATGAAACTGCATCTTTCTCCGAGCGAGCAACATTTTCCGAAATTTACATACTTGGGCTCAACTTTTGTTCCTAAATTTACCATCTCATATTGTATTGACGAGCTATTTGTTTTAACATTGGCCGGTTTTCTAAATTTGTTTTTCAAATAAAACATTCCTTCAAGCGTTCTTACCCTTTTAGTCATGAAATTTCCTTTGAACATATCTCCATTTTGTAAATCTGTCTGATGTTCTTCATCGTCAATTGCAGATTCTTTGAAAACTTCATCATTAGCCAAAAAATTAATGATTTGTTCAGTATCCTCAAACACCCTCATATTTGTGATATTGTCGGGTATCGATGGCCTAGAAATCAGTTCAATAGAACACATTGTTAGTTGGCACTAACCTAGAAGCAGAAGTAGCTAATAAATCGGCTGCAACATTTTGTATTATAGGGATTGCATTTATATTAAAAGCATTAAAGTGTGCTATTAAATTCCAAACTTTGGCTTGATATCCTTTAAGGTATGGAGATAAACAATGGATGGTGTCTCACAACTATCTCAGAATCGCCAAAAACTTTTAAAGTTCTTACATTTACTTCAATGGATTTTTTTGAGACCTTGAACTAGAGCTTCATATTCAACGGTATTATTTGTACACTCAAACTCTATTCTACAAGAGAGAAAATGTTTATTCTTTTCAGGATCAATAAGGACACAGCCTGCCCCCAATCCCTATTGTCTTTTAGAACCATCAAAATACAAAATAAAAAGTCTATATTCTAAATCTATTGGATTAGTATCATTCCATACATTAGTAACTAAATTTACTATGTTACAATCAATGTCGCCAGCCCGTGAAAATCGAAAGAGATCGGGATGTGTATTAGATTCATAACTGACTTCTTCAGCTTGATAATTCCCTGGTTCAAGCTTTAAAAAATAATTTCCCAAAACTGAATATGAGAAATTCACCAATTAGTTATTTTATTCCAACTAAATCACATTCTTCTTCATATGTGGTTCTCTCAGTATCTTAATATGATTCTAACTGTTTTGATATGGAAATCACATGTGATACCAATCAGTAGCAAAGTAACCATTTTTTGTAGACCAGTCCTTGCTCAATATCAGACCATAAGCCTTAGGTATATCTACTACCATGATGTCTATGAATTGGCACACTCTAGGATCTACAGACAATCTCATCAGCACATCTTTCATTTCCCCTATAACCTTAACAACAGACCTATCCAGTTGAATAATCTGAGAGGGGATGGTGTTAGTTGACCATTAATATTTTTATAAATAGAAAGTGGCATAACAATGGATGAAGCTCCAGAGTCTAACAAACAATTATGTATCGTTTGTGGTTAAAAAATTGAAACGTTAATAGAAAAAGAAAAGTATGAGATTTCAATTTACCACCAATGCTTTCTTCATTTATCTCAGTATCTAATTCATCGCTTGAAGTACTACTTGGTTGTGGGTCAAAAGCTTCTAGTAGTTTCTTTATTTGTTGAGGAAGATTACATAATTCAAATAAAGCGATATTTGCTTTGGTTTTCTTAATATCTTCCACAATATCATATCCCATGTTATACTCTTTAGTATTTTTTTTTTGTTTACCATAGTTCTCACAGGTTTATCAATTACTAGGCTAGCTTATTCCATGTTTTGAAGATTAACCTTATGTTGTGTTTGAGTAGTGCTGATAATTTTCTTCATGGTTTCCTTTATTTTCTTTGTTTTAGTTAGCACTAAGCTTTGATCCACCACCAGTCCTTTACTCCTAGTTGTAACATTAACTGATGATACTTGGACTTCCTCAGTCTGATTGTCCTTGTTTAATCCAATGTGGGTTCCCAATCCCATAATACCATTGTGGTTTCTTCATTTGTTTCTTCCAGCTCATTTCTTTTATTTTCTTCCTCTTTTGGATCTATCAATTGAGCATCTAATAATTCAAAGTGGTGTTCTTGATGAAATGCACATAAATGACCTATGGCTACTTCATTAAATTAAAAAAAAAATAGAATTAAGTAGAGGTGGTTGGGGTTGTCCATTTTCTTCTATTTTCTTGTAGTAGGGCTTGAATGACTTTTTCGATGAACTAGCTCCCTTATCCTTTTCCAAATATACTATCTTGTTTGATAATTTCTACACCATTATGACCACATTTTCTAACTCATTCGAATGTTCTTCTTTAGGCTTAGTTAATAGCAAATATTTTTTGCCGGCTCTTGTTTTCACTTCTAGTTCTGAAGTATGTCTTGTGATGCTATTAAGATCAGCTTCCACCATTTTGGCTTCTTCATAATTTTCTACCAGTGTGGGATTAACTTCCATTTTCACAAACATTGCTATAAGTGGGTATAGTTTGTAGTATAGTATTCTACCAAAGACTCTTCAACTGGTTTTGTTGCAGCACTAAAACTGTTTAAAAGAGTAGTGAACCTTTGATTGAAATCTTGAACTTTCTCTTTCTTTTCCATCTCAATAGACAATAACTCTTTCATGAGTGTGGCTACGGTTTTCTAGTTGCCGAATTTACTTCTAAACATTCTCTCAAAAGTATCCCAGTTTTCTATTTAGTTAGCATGTAGACTGAAATACCATGAAGACGCTCTGGGATCAAAAGTATACGGGAATAGTATGTAGACAAGGTATTTGTGATCAACATTGAGAAGAATTAGTGCAAGATAAAAACTTTTAAGATGATCTTCAACAGAGATACCCTTTCCAGGATCAAACTTTGGCAACACTCGTTCTGGGTACTTAGGTAAATCGTGTAAAGGTGCGGCCAGGTTGCGTGGTATCCTCGATCTCCATGCGAGTTGATTAACAACTAAAACCATAACTCGAAGTGGATATTTTGGTGGAGAATATGGAAAGGCTTGAGCAACAGGAGATTCAGGTCCTAACTGATTAATAGGTTGGGTGATTTCTTGGAGAGAAAAATCTACCAATTCTTCCAAATTTTCCACAAGCATTGAATCTCGAGTGTATGAAACTGCTTTCTTGGGATCTTTCCTCCTGGGTAACACAGGAATTAATGTCAATCCACTAAGATTCTTAATGTAGGAACATTTATTCCACTAAAAATGATCAAATTCTTCATATGGGACAACATATAAATATTGTGAATCTTCTTCTTCAGAAATTACCATTTTTCTGTTCTTCAGATTCAGGAACGAAATCTTCTGCGAAAGTTGCTTCAGATGTAGTTCCAGTGGAATGATTTCTCACAAACAGACTTCCTCTGCCAGCCATGCACTGGATGCCCTCTTTCTAGCACCAAATATGTTGACTCCTCGAAAATTTCTAGGTACCGGCAGTAGGGATTCTCTCCAGTAATCAATCCCAATAAGATCGTCCATCGTTTGGTGTGGGGAATCCGTCTGGTTAACAGTCCGGCTACCGTATATGATTGTGTTTTAAATTGCTTTATCGGTTACGACCCGATTCACCGTTTATGTTTTTTTCTTTAATTAAATTATGAAATGAAAATGCCTAACTTAAATGCATATAATTGATAAACATAAACCTCACTAGTGATGCATAGGTTCTTACCTCTCATCTTAACGTTCATTCATTCTCAATTATATTTTTAAATCTAAGACTAAACTAATCTATTCTAATTTACTCTATCCCTATAGGGATCAGATTTAAAGTTAGAGCAATGTACTATATCTATCATATCAATTTTATAGAGAATCGTTTCAATTTAACATGCATATTTACAGCAGAAATAATATCAAATAAAGCTTTGACATAATAAATCATTAATTACTCATTTCATACACAGACATTTATGTAGAAAGCAAAATCATTCATAAACAAAGAATTAATTCAGAATAGTTAGAACGATCTCATAGTTGCATGGAAACAAGAAGAAGTAATTCCACATTGTGATTTCCAAACATTCCCAAAAAATTACTGTGTAGCCTTTCCCAACAAAAAATTAGGTCCTTCTTTATTAGTAGAAAATTAATTTCTCAACAAATAGTCCAACCCTTCTTTGTGCTAGCGAAAAGTCCTTTACTCTGCTCCTTATCTCTATTTATATTACAATTACAATTCGTCTTCTAATGACTCTTCAACTAACCTAACCTTAGGAATTCCAAAATTTGTCTTCTAGTGCTTTTACATAAGAATTTACAAAATGGAATATCTTGAAGAACACACATAAATTATGTGGGCCCTGCCAAGATGGAAATGTACACTCCCCATGTGTTGGCCTCTTCTACAATAGTTTTTTACTTTATTGCCTCAATTACTTGTACATTCACTTCATGCATTACCAGTTGTGTCTGTACACGTGTTACCTTTTCTATGGAAGACCTACACATGTCTCCTAGGATGTGAGTGATGACAAAAGCCTGCCCAACCCAAAGGTTAATATCTTCTTCGTTAAACACTTCTATTTTCTAGATGTATTGTATGTGTTCTTATAGTCTTTCCTGAAAATGTGTTAGATGTTGGTCCTTGCTCAAAAGGTCGGTGATCTTCTGAACCAACAGAATCTGGCACTTCTCGCGGACCTGATGTATCTTTTTATAAAAATCCTCACATTTTTCAATAGTTTTGGAACTTTCATTGTTCAACCTTAGGGATGCTTTCCTGCAAAATTATAAGAGTTCTATTTCCTATTTTAAGCCTTCCATTGTTTTCTATGGTAGGTGCTCCAAAAACTTTGAGTTGTATTCTATCAACGTCAACTGTCTTTTGACCTTTCCTCCGACTTCCATCAGTCATTTTCTGAAATTTAGTGACTCTGCTACAATAGCCTTTAGTTTCGTCATCATTGGGATCACTTTATATATCTTACTTGTGAGAGTAACTTGAGTATGATGTATCTGTCTTCGATTTTTGTAGGATAAATCACAAAAGGGAGCAATGTCCGGCTTCTTCTCGTTAGCTATCTTCAACTAATTTTCCAGAGACGCCTTCTACTCCACCAATTCTTCTACTGGGGTTTTTAATTCTTCAACTTGTTGGATTTCCATTAACTATCTTGACTCCAATTTTGAGATTATGGATTCAAAATCATTTCTTTCTCCCTCCATTATTACCAATTGGACATTCATTACATCCTTCAATGTTTCCAAATCCTGGTACTCCCTTTGGAGTCTCTCCTTTTCGGATAGGATGGCATCATGCTTCCTTTTTGAATCTATGCCCTCTGCTCATAGTTTCATCACACTATATTTCATCTTAAACATTTTCTCCTTTTTGCACTCCACATCTTCCAACAATCAATCAACATTGTCAGCGTTGGCCTATGCAGCTACTACATTTATTGAGGCCATGAATTTGGGGTCTTTGTGAGTAGCCTCCATTATTTTTTTTTAGTGACCGTGACCACGTCATCTTACGTGCCCATATTTAACCGCTTCTTTGACCTTCTAGTGATGGTCTTCCTTGATTTATATAAAATGATGGTATCTAAGACATCCACCATGTGCTACTTAGATGGAGTAAATTGAGTAAGCTCGAGCTCCCCAAAAGGAATGTGTTCACCGATGATTGTTCCACCTGATGAGGTGGGAGGTCCTAGGTCCACTGGGTCATTTTGGGTTGCTTCTCGATCCAAATATTCCCTTATCATGTCCTCTTTTTCTTTCTTCCTTTTTTCTTCAACTTCTTCCTTGGATTCCTTTTGTGCCCTTTCTTCTTCTTCTTTCTCTAATCTCTCTTCTTCTTGTTTCAATCTCTCTTCTTCTTTCCCTTCTGAGCTTCTTAGCTTCTTCTTTCAGTTTTTTTTCTCTTCGACTTGTTATAACCTTAAGGCTTCTTCCTTTTGTTTCTACAGCTTTCTCTCTGTTGCAGTTTTGTTGTCTTTACTCCCGCTAACACCAATTTTCTTCGTGAACTGCTTACTTTACTCAGTCATATTCTTGGCCCTCCTATATACTTATTTATATCGGTTGAATTAATCTAAGTATTCATAGTGTATTGTTATGGCCGCGCAATGTTCTGCGACCTTTCCTCTGCTATCATTTCTCTGAAAACTTTTCTCTCCAAAATGAAAAATCTCCAGCTCTTTTCACAAAATTAAAGGTACCTTTTACCTTGGAGAATCTGTATCCACCGATGCAGAAAGGTAGTGGAGGAAAGGTTTCCTTTTTCATATCATGCAGGAAGTTGTTGATTCCATTTAAGAACACTTGCTTCACTGCCTATTTGTGGACTACATAGTCCGTAGTGTACTTTAGCAGTATGGATGGAGTTCTGGAGCATCCATACATTCTAAGGTATGTTCCTTCTAGCGAGAAATAGTAATCTCCATACTTGTTGATCACCTCTATATCATTGTCAGACAGGAAGTTCGGTTCTTTTAGGAAAATCAACTCGTAAAGAGGCATAAGAAAATTTGATAACCAACATAAACATGAGTCTCGGTTTGTGTCCAAATGCACCCCAACTTGGCAAACATGTAACTTCACATAATACAGTCAATAAGGTGGGATGACATGTAAAAATCATCCCTCTTCTGAGTCATACCTCCCTGTGCAGCTGCTACACAGGATGATAGGATATCTGATATGATGTCCACCCAGTTAAAAATTGCACCCTCAAAGGCTACATAATAGATTAGAGGAACCCAACTCAATTTATATAAGTTTCCATCGACTCGGCCAAAAATCCTGTTCAACATCAAAGCTATGATCCTGAATGGGGTAAGTAGACTTTGGGACTCATATTTCCCACTTGTCTTTTGGCGCAATTGTTTCCCTGGCATTATCATTCTCTTTGCACATTCTAAGGGATCAATATTTATCCCTTTGATCCAATCATTATCCACAATAAACTGTGTATGCAGTAGTTTGCAGCCTAATGTTATGTAAGCTAGGGTAAATGAAGCAAAATATTCCCCTTCAATATTAGAGATAATCCTCGAGGTATGATTTATCTGGGGCATAATCTACCAATAACCTCTGAGCAAGGAAATAGCTCTGGGCATGTAGAAACTTTAGTGATGCCTGAGTTTCTTATGTTTTGGTATATGGACATTTATTTGAGACCAGCGTCTAGTACATTATGATCTCTGATAATCTGATAGAGATCTTCCCATTTGAATTCTGGGGAAACTCTTGTGATAGACTTAGTATCCTCAAATTTAATTTCCATCCTGGAGATGATCTCCACATCTGAGTCAACCTTTGATTTCTTCTTACCGCCTTTTTTAGTCATTGTGTGAATTCGTTGTTTTCAAATACGTCCTTCAAAAGGTAATCATGCTTGGTTAAAATAGAACCCGTGACATGAGCATAGTGAGAAGTGCCTTAGTAATACCTCAATTGTTTCGAATAACCAAAGAAATAAACATGCATTATTGCACTGAAGTATCCTATAATGAAAATAAAAGATGCCATCTATATGCATCATTGTTCCTCAGAATTGGAGAGTGCATGTTGATGTATATGTAACTTCAGAATGTATTCATTTGTAATTCTTATGTATTGTAACCCGGTGTTTATTCTGGGATGTATTTGCAATGTACTTGAGTCATGTCATGCCCCAATGTTCTGATCGGGAAGATCTATAATGTAAACAAGTCATGTTAAATCATTGTGGGTAACCCTCCTATTGTCTAAGGGTTAAAGTCCCTGCAGTTTCAGAGCACTAGGGTTATTAGACTCTCCTAGAGAGGTCGACCCTAGTAGGGTTTTAGTCATGTCAGGAATTAATATAAATAGAGAGCTAGCCTCTCTATTTAGTATACAACTCATACACACTCAAGTGTAACGCATAGTTGAGGAAGGAGAATACACTGGGGCTAGATAGAAAGAAGGTTACTGCTATCGGGAGATCATCTTATTGTTTTGGGTTTTTTCTTTTGGTGCTGATTCTATCTCTGAGGAAGTTGTGGGGTTTTCTCCATTTATGGTTTCCCTGAGGAAAAACACTGTGTTCATTGTCTCTTGTGTTTTATTTCTGTGCTTGTTGTTCTCTCAGTTAAAGATCCTAATGTTATACTAGCTTAATGTTAAAAATATAACATGGTATCAGAGCTAACCTGAGAAGAAGACACTATGCAGTTGCGGGAACTAGGGATTCCTGCTTTGTGGATCTCTCTCCATAGTTTTTCAGCAAAAGAAGGTTGGAATAACTCTCCTCCTTAGGGCGCATCTTTCTGTCGAATCAGAATCCAATTCTGAGGTTTTTCAGTTTTGGACCCGACACTACTGTCGAAAATTAGGGCTTTTCATAGAAGAGGAATTTTTTAGTGAGCCCAGGCCTGAATTGATCTCCCCCATAAAATTGAAGTTAGGGATCAATTTCAAAGCAATTGGTTGGACAGAACTCTGGAAAAGAAAAACCATAATCTGCTTCTGAACCAACACTACAGAATTTCAACTACAAATCCAGATCTGACATCTTGAACTGGTAAGATCTAAATCTTTTGTATTTCCATTTGAGGTTCTCAATTAAGATGTCTCATCATACCAAGCTTGATGAAAATCTTGAGGGAGCTGATAACTTCCGAGCCTGGAAGTATAGGGTCTCCCTGGTCCTGGAAGAGAATGAGTAGGACTCCTACATCAATGAGGAGGTTCCAGGCCGAGAGGGAGATGAGGCTAAGGCCTTACACAAGAAGAAGATGGTTATGGAAAAGAGAATCATTGTTGATTCTATCAAGGATCATCTCATACCATAGGTGTCCTAGCTAAAGACACCTAAAGCTATGTTTGATGCCCTAACCAAATTTTTTGAAGGGAAGAACATAAACCGGAAGATGACTCTGAGAAACCAACTAAAGAATGTGAAGATTCAGAATGCAAAAACCATCCAGTCTTACTTCACAAGAGTTTCTCAAATCAAAGAACAACTGGAAGCAGTAGATGAAGAAGTGGAAAATGATGAGATTGTAATGACCACCTTGAATGGTCTCCCTAGATCATGGGACTCCTTTATTCAAAGGATATGTGCCAGAAAGAAGTTAGTCAAGTTCAGTAGACTATGGGAAGAATGCTCTCAAGAAGAAGCTATGCTCTCAAGAAGAAGCTAGGATAGTAGCCAGAGAAGAGAAGATGGGAAGTGAAGATCAAGCTCTCATAGTACATTCCAAGAAAACCAAAAGAAGTTCTCATCACTCCATAGGTAAGGATTTTTCTAAAACTAACTCTAGAAAAGATTTCTCTAGAGGCAGATGTTATACTTGTGATGAAGTAGGACATTTTGGAAAAGATTGTCCTAAAAGACAAAATAAGAAAAAGGGCAACAAGAAAATACATCATGCTCATGCTACAGAGGATGATGAACCATCCAAGAAGAAAACCAGATATGAAAGTGAAGACTCTTCAAGTGATGAAGAATATGTCTTGATTTCTACTCTCATGGGAAATATCACACATGGAAGCAATGGTTGGCTTATAGACAATGGGGCTTCCAAGCATATGACAGGATTCAAAGAATCCTTTGTGAAACCTTCAGAACATGAATCACCTCACAAGGTGAAGCTTGGAGATGACTACCAATATCTAATAAAAGGTAGTGGGGAATATTCTTATAAACTAGACTCTGGAAAGTCTATGAGGATGCAAGATGTATTGTTTCTACCAAGACTCAAGAATAACCTTCTCTCCATATCTGCATTAGATGCAAAAGGCATGAGAGTTGCATTCATAGATGGCCAAGTCATCATGTGGCCAAAGGGAAAGACTATTAATGATGCAGTAGTGATTGGAGAACAAGAAGGAGGTCTATATAAATTGAAGGGCCATCCAGAACAAGCCTTGTTCCATGACATAGTAGAGCCAAATGAACTTTGGCATAGAAGGCTTACACATGTGCATTACAGAGCACTACCAATTGCAAGCAAAGAGGTTGAAGGTCTTCCAGAAATTCAAGCAAAACATGATGGGGTCTGCAAAGGATGTGTGAAAGGAAAGAATACAAAGAATATATTTCCAAGTAGAAAAAGAAAAGCAACAGGAATCTTGGAAATCATCCACTCCGATGTATGCGGTCCTATGTCATCAAGCTTACTAAGCGGGTATGTATACTATGTTTCTTTTATTGATAACTTTTTTAGGAAGACATGGATTTATTTCATGAAGAACAAATATTAAGTATTCAGCAAGTTCAAGGAATTCAAAGCCTTGATTGAGAATCACACGGATAAGAAGATCAAGACCTTTCGATTAGATAATAGTGGAGAATTCACATCTAATGAATTCAAAGAGTTATGCAAATACTCAAGGATTAAGAGGGAGTTGTCCGCTCCTTATAATCCACAACAAAATGGGATTGCAGAAAGGAAGAATAGAACTATCATGGAAGATGCAAGAGCAATGCTTCATGATCAAGATCTTCCTATGCATCTTTGGGCGGAAGCTGTCAGAACAGCGGTGTATGTACAAAACCATACTCCACATAGAGTACTCGAGAACAAGACTCTAGAAGAATTATTATACGGCAAGAAACCAGAAGTCAGCCATCTTAGAATATTTGGATGTCTTGTGTACATACACATTCCAAAAGAAAAGAGAACACAATTAGATCCTTCAGGAAAGAAGGGTATATTTGTGGGATACTCTGAAAGCTCGAAGGCTTACAAAATATACTTCCCAGGATTCAAGAAGATTGATATCAGTAGGGATGTGACATTTGATGAAGACACAGCTTACAACAAATCCAGAAAGAAACCTGCTGAAGAATATGAAGAAGCAAAAGTAACCAGAATTCATGATCCAACCATGAATGAAGAAGTTCAAGAAGAAGATCGAGAATTTAAAGAACCACAAAGACCTGTAGATCCACCTCCAGAGAATAATCCTCATAAGAGGAAACCTGCTTGGGTACGACAACTTATCCAAGGTGTGGAAAGATATGGTGCTCCAGAAGAGAATCACAGAGAAAGGAAAAGGACCAGATCCTACTCCGGGTATGTAGCATTACTATGTGATTTCACTGATAAAGAAACTTCCAGTTATGAAGAAGTGGAAGAACGGAAAGAATGGAAGGATACTATGATCGAAGAATATCAATCGATCATGAAGAATGATGTTTGGGATGTTGTCCCAAGACCAAAAGGGAAGTTAGTTGTAACTTCCAAATGGATATACAGGATCAAGCATGCTGCAAACGGTAGCATAGAGAAATATATAGCAATATTTGTTGCTCGGGGTTTCTCACAGAAAGAAGGAATAGATTATGAAGAAAACTTTGCACCTGTAGCCAGATACACTTCCATCAGATCAGTACTTGCCCTGGATGCAGTTATGAAATGGAAGATACACCAAATGGATGTTAAGACTGCTTTCTTGAATGGTGTAGTGGAAGAGGAAGTGTATGTAGAACAACCACTTGGTTTTGAGACACATGATAGAGAGTCTCATGTATGTAGATTGAAGAAAGCCTTGTATGGTTTGAAATAGGCACCCAGGACATGGTACGATAGAATTGACAGCTTTCTATCCAGTTTGGGCTTTACCAAGAGTAAAGCAGATCCCAAACTTTACTACAAGGTTGAAGATGGAAACCCAGTGATGCTTCTACTATATGTAGATGATCTGTTTGTGATAGGTATGGATGGGTTGATTGCTGATACGAAGAGAAAGCTTGCTGCCGAGTTCAAATTGAAGAACTTGTGTATGATGCATTATTTTCTAGGTATGGAGGTGTGGCAGAGTGTAGATGGAATCTCCCTTGGATAAGGGAAGTATGCAGTAGAGATCCTGAAAAGGTTTGGGATGATGGACTGCAAGGCTATGGCCACACCTATGGCATCGAACCTAAAGCTATTGAGCGATGATTCATCAAAGTCGGTTTATGCTACAATGTATCGTCAGATGATTGGGTCCTTGATGTACATAATGAACACTAGACTAGATATTTGATTTGTTGTGAACACCTTAAGCCAGTTCTTAACAGATCCGAGACATGTTCACTTGATTACTGCAAAGCATATTCTGAGATACCTGAGAGGTATGGTTGATTATGGGCTCAAGTACGATACGAATTAGAATATTAACCTAGAGGGTTATGTTGATTCAGATTGGGCAGGAAGTGCCATCGATAGAAAGAGCACTTCAAGATGTTGCTTCAGTATGGGATCATGTGTGATCTCTTGGTTTAGCAGGAAGCAATCTTGTGTGGCACTGAGTACAGCTGAAGCAGAGTATGTCGCAGCTTGTTCAGCTAGTTGTGAGGCAGTATGGCTCAGGAAGCTACTATCTGATTTATTTGATCTTCAGCTGGATGCTACTTGTATACACTGTGATAACCAGAGTTGTGTGAAGTTGTCATAGAACTCAATGTTCCACGACAAGTCAAAGCATATCAAGATCAAGTATCACTATTTCACCAACTCGATTTCCAACCTTTTATTTATTAACTCCAAAATTATTGAGGCAAAGAGGCTCCTACCCGCTACTTTACTTAAAGATGAAGGCGCCAAGAAAGCTAGGTGAAAACATTACATTGTTGCAATGGATCATTTCATAGTGCTGGCAGGTGGATTATCAAAACTTCGAGAAAGTTGTAATCCTTTCATATTCATCAAATAAAGCTGAGCGATTATTATGATAACGCTCCCAATAGCCTTTTTATTCTGTCGCGTTTACGGGGTGCTCGATGTTCTTCAGTCAGGATAGTTGTTGTGATATACGGAGCAAAAAGCATAAGTATGTGCAATAAAAGCATTGGAAAACAACCTCCTCATGAGAAGAGAGGTTTAGGAATAATCAATAAAACCCAAAATCAGGGAAACAAAGATGAACTAAGTATTTTGGATTGGGCGGGTATCTTCAATCTAGCCTAGAGTTGGCACGAAATAAGGTATAAAAATTGGCTCATAAAAAATAAGTCTGTTAGAGCTTGGACAAACTGGATCGAAAAAAACTTCGCCCTAAAAAAATCTAACGCGTAACCAGTTCCCTGGTGAGATATCCATGAGGAAAAGGAACAAACCATAGGAAAAAAATCCATGAAGGATGGGCTAAACGCTATGAGAGCAGTGGCTTGAAATGACCGGCTCAGGAAAAAACCCTTATATCTCCTAATAAGATTCATTTTTTCTATCGGATATGACACGAAGAAGGTTGTGAGGCCAAGCTCAACTCAAAAATCAAGCATAATGTCTTTTGAGACTATGTAAATCCAAAACAATTTTGACCTAAACTATGGCAACGGAACCATGAACAAACATTCTACCAACTATGGAGTCTACTGAAAGGATAGGAGAATGTGGGAAAAGTTTTAATTAAAAATGGATAAAGCTATGATATGACTACTCAAGCTTCCATCATATATAAAAACTCAATCTTTAGAAAAAACCACAAGAGTACAAAATACAACGAGCTTACTTGTCAACTATTGAATGGTCGTGGGCTAGGCTGGATAGAACAACTCCCAATGTCTTTCCTTGACTCGATGCTATGGAAAACGACGTTTTCATGGGATAAAAACTAAAATAAAAATGTTTGTTTATATAGAAAAAATAACAAGGTGTGACATTAATGTGGTCACTAAGCTATTTAATGTGGCGGTTGGAAAAAATGAATACGGTGGTTTTTGCAATGTCGTTGGCGTGAAACGCATTCAATCGCTGCAAAAAAAAATTTAACACCGACAATGTCGGCGATGTCCTTGGAAAACCTTCTGATACTATTGATGATGCTTTGCCTTCTCTTGCGACTATTTTGGTGGGAAACACTGAGTCTCCTATGATCGTGTCAGCGGAAACTTGCCTAATTCTTCTGATCGGTTTTGTTGACTTTCAGTCCATCAACTATTTTACTTTGGAGTATCGACGGAAAATGTCAATTTTCCCTGAAAAACTTAGCAACTTTTAACATCGACAACATTTACTGATCTCTTCGATCGTTTCGAAGGTGATTCATGAGTCACTCCCGACAGTGTCAGCGAGTTTCATTGAGTTATGCCAAAATGGTGTTTTACGAAAAAAACTTCTTTTTCCCAAGCCGACCGTGTCAGAGAGACCGATTGAGTTCCTTTGACATGTCAAAGAAACTAACGAAGTTACTACAATAAGTCGATGAAAAAAATTGAGTTTTAACTTAGCCAAAACTTCTTTGTTCAACTTCTGGAAAAAAACCAGTGTGCAGGATGGACTCCCATGAGCTGGAAAACTAGTCTAAGTAAAAAACAACAAAAATA
This sequence comes from Pseudotsuga menziesii, assembly GCA_001517045.1. NCBI lineage: Eukaryota > Viridiplantae > Streptophyta > Pinopsida > Pinales > Pinaceae > Pseudotsuga > Pseudotsuga menziesii. The sequence continues at coordinate 352,482 of LPNX011202082.1, read as the reverse complement.
GGAGGGGCCCTAAAATATAAAAAATTTGGGGAAGCAGTTGCAATATCAATAGTTCCTAAGACAATTTGGATGGATGATCCGTCCAACAATGAGTTGCAACTTACATTCTACTTGAGAAGGTTGTTTTGGCTACTAGGGATTTACATAAGGATGTTACTATCAATTGGTTATTTTAACCAATTGACCTCATTGCTTATTCAGTCCCATATTCAAGTTAAGTTGTTTACCTAGTTGCAAGTAGAGGTAGAACCCATGTTTTATCCCATACGAAAGGTGTTGGAATAGGTATAGGAGGAAACTAGAGTAGAAGTTGGAAGACAGATCACTATCACTGCATAGCATACCAATTATTTCGGGTTATAGGTATTGGAGTTCAAAAGTGCAATGCTCTTGAATGTAATGCACTCTTAGGAGTTCACAAAGTATAGAGTCTGGATTGGAATGTTAATAGAAAGATTAAATAATTTCAATATAACATTATTTATTTATAAAAGATGAGGCTGAAATTGATTGGTTTAGACTGCAGGAGGAACTTGTCAGCTACTTCTGCCAACTACAATCTATATAGGTACACATTTTTTTCCATCATACTTATCACATTTTTCGTTTAGTGGATGGTAATGGTACCGCTGGTAAATTGTGATTACAGACATCGAATTGAAAATCACTCTATTTTGAAATGAGATTTTATCATTGTGAAACATGCAGAATACTGATAATTCGTATCCAATGCTAGAGGCAAAAGAGAGTTTGATGGAAGAGGTGGCGACAATAACAAATATTGTGGATGAAGTATGAACACTTATCATAAGGCCTAATAATGGTAATGGTAAAGTATTGAAATGTCAGTTTCAGATCAATTAGTAGTTACAACCCCTGAATATGAATGTGAAGTATGTCTGTTTATTTCAAGAGATTCCTAGTAGTGGTAAAGTATGGAAATGTTGGCTTCATATCAATTAGCAGTTACAACCCCTTAATATGAATCTGAATTATGCCCACTCATTTCAAGAGATTCCTCCTCGGCGTAGAGAATCAATATTGTTGTAACTCTCAATGAAAGCAACATCTTAAGAAGTATGGAAAATAACAAGCAAGATATAAGCAATGATAGTTGGCCCAACCTAAAATAATTTTTTTGTGATTGTTGGATTCTTCCATGCAGGAGCATTTGCTTCCTATTGAGTTCCAAGTAGATAAGAAATTTGTGAGACAAATATAAGTACAATATTCTTGAAATGAAAAATAAGCTGTTAGTTTTTCAACATTTAAGCTAGCATTATGTTAGAATCTTTTCACTAAGAGAATAACAAGCACAACAACAAAACATAAGCACATCACAAAAGACAAGAGACACAAAGAGTTTTGATCGGGGAAACCATAAATGGAGAAAACCCAACAACTTCCTCAAAGATAGAATCACCACAAGATGTAAGACCCCAAAACAGTAAGATGCACTCCCAATAGCAGTAGTCTTCTTCTTCTGTCTAGCCCCAGTATTTCCTTCCTCACTAATGCGCCACACTTAAGTGAGTGAGTGATGTACAAGTGATAAATAGAGAGACTCTCACTCTCTATTTATATTCTTCCATTCACTTGAAATGCACTTAATCATGTCGGACCAACTAACAATTACTTACTCAAGCCTACACCTTAATTAGTGTATAATAACTCAAGTGCCCCAAAACTGTGGGGACTTACACAATGACTTGACAAGACTTGTTTACATTATTAACCCTCCCGATTGAAACATCGAGGCATGACTCAAATACATAATATACATAGAAGAATACATTCTGAAGTTACATATACATCAACACTCCCTCTTAACTAGGAAGGTATTCTTTCGACACAATTTTCAGCGCTGGTCTTCTTCTCTGTATCAACTGGATCATCTTTGTCTTCAAGTCATCTTCGTCTTCAAGTCATCTTCATTATCGGATCTAGATCATCTCTCGATCTGGATCATCATAGGACATCATCACTAGATCTGGATCATCACTCGATCTAGATCAACACTTCTGTATCTGGATCATCACTCGATCTAGATCTCTCGAAGTCATCATAAATGGATCTAGATCATAGCTCGATCTGGATCATCTCTGGTCGTCATCATGTGTGTACTATCTCGTCATAGGAAGTTCTACAGAGCCATCCCTTTTTCATGATGGTTGTAGGCCTAGCCACTAGGTAGGTCTTCGCCCAGCACTTACATCTGACCTAGTCATCAGAAAGGCCCAGTAGTCACATTCACCAGCATGATAGGCACATCAACTATCACCTGTGAAATGGCTCTGCACTTATATCTGACCTACTCGTCAGAAAGGCACAATTCCATACAGGCAGGAACACATCCTGCTCACAATGATGAAAGGTTTCCACTCTTTCACCCAGGCTGGAATCGCATCCGGCTCACAATGATGGAAGACTTCTATCCAGGCGGGAACACATCCTACTCACAGTGATGAAAGGTTTGCACACTTTCACCCAGGATGGAATCGCATCCTGCTCACAATGATAGAAGATTTCTGCACTTACATCTGACCTGGTAGGAACTGAATCCTACACCCTCGTCAGAATGGCCCCCAATCCCAGACTGAGCTACCTGGTAACTGACCAGGTGCCTCCACTCTCCCAGAGAGTGCAAGTAGCCCTTACATCTGTCCTACTCAACAGAATGGCCAGCACTCACATTTGACATGGGAGGAACTTAATCCTTTAGCCATGAACAGAATGGCTCAACCCTTACATCTTACCTGCTCGTCAGAATGGCTCTCTCAGTCCCAGAATGAGTGTTCGTAGTAACTGACCAGGTGCCTCCATTCCTAGAATGGCAGTCAACACTCATATCTGACATGGAAGGAACCAAATCCTCTCACCATGACAAAATGGCTTAGCCCTTACATCTGACCATGGAAGGAACCAATCCTCTCACCATGTCAGAATGGCTATGGATCTCATCACTTTCTCTCGGAATGAACCTCGATCTGGAGAATACCAAGTCTCTCTTTGAAGTAGTCGAACTTCAGCCTAGCCAATGGCTTCGTCAATACATCAGCTATCTGTTCCTCCGTCGCAACATACTGGAGCTTCACTACTCCTCTCTGCACCATATCCCTGATATAGTGATACTTGATCTCGATATGCTTCGACTTGTCATGGAACACTGGATTCTATGACAATTTCACGCAACTCTGGTTGTCACAATGTATACAGGTAGCATCCAACTGGAGATCAAATATATCAGACAGTAGCTTCTGCAACCATACTACCTCACAACTAGCTGAACAAGCTGTGACATACTCTGCTTCAGCTGTACTTAGTGCCACACAGGATTTCTTCCTGCTGAACCAAGAGATCACACCTGATCCAATACTGAAGCAACATCCTGAATTAATATTCCTGTCGATGGCACTGCTTACCCAATCTGAATCAACATAACCCTCCAGGTTAATCTTCTGATTTGCATCGTACTTGAGCCCATAATCAACTATACCCCTGCATTCTTTGCAACCATCAGGTGAAAATATCTCAATGTGTTCACAGAAAAGAAAATATCTGGTCTCAGGTACATCAAGGACCCAATCATCTGATGATACATCGTAGCATCAACCGTCTCTGATGAAGCATCACTCAACAGCTTCATGTTCAATGCCATAGGTGTGGTCATGTAGTCTGTCATCCTGAACCTATTCAGGATCTCTACTGCATGCTTCCCTTGTCCACACCTCCATGCCTAGAAAATAGTGCATCGACACATAACAGGAGCATCACTGGTCTTCCGCCTTAAACCTTGAAGCAAAGGATGGAATCCAGTTTACTCTTAGTAAAGTCTCGAGTCATTAGTAATCTGTCCATCCTGTCGTACCATGTCGATCCTCAGGATATTCTGTAGTCACTCCCTCTGAAGCAGAGCATCATACTCCCTCTGTCTTATGTGCTCTATGCACCGAAAACATTCTGTACCGGAGTGACAAGTAGCTTCCTATGCTACTAATATTTTATGTGACCATCTAGTGTATATACTTGCATCTTCAACCTTGTAGCAAAGGTTAAGATCTTCATCAGGCTCATCATGTATGTATTTAAACTCTTACTGGCTGCAAATGTCTCTTCATAGTCTAGGCCTTCTTTTCGTGAGAAGCCTCATGCTACGAATCTTGCTTTGTATCCCACGATGTTTCCATCTACTGCATGATGGAACTATGAACTTTTCTTCAGGTCTCGATACTATGCTCTGACATCATTCTTCTTGAACTGGTCTTCCCTTTCTTCTTGGTGGCTAGAAGGTTCTACATCAATGATGTCACTGCACTCGTCATATTATTCTTTGTCTTTGAACTGTCATCACTTGTTCTTTGAAACAAGTCTTCATTCTTCTTTGCTTGTAGGCGATTATGTATGCGGTATTTCCTACAAGTCAATTGAATTTTTATGGTTAGAACATTTCATAAGGAATATTCATACTGGCAAGTCATTATGCATAAATATATGATCATGCAACTACTTTAGCCAATACAACATTCATCCATATCTCACTGAAACTTTCTAGATGCTTTCCATCTCTACCAGGACAACATTGAGATTGTGCACTAATCCAATATGTCAGCAAAGAGGTTTCATTCTAGATAAGTAGCAATGGAGAGTTGTATAGCACCATGAGCTACTTACCCATCACATGCATATTAGCAGTATACTGTCGTTAATGCAAACATCCTATCATGCATAATAAATCAACTGAATATAAACAAATGCATAACAAAATGATATCATGAAAATGACAATTGAGTACTTATCTTTATTTGTTTCGAGGGTAGACTCCTTCTTGAGCCTTCAGCTTCATCGTCTTCTTCATTCATAATCGCATCGTTTCTTATCCAAATGCTAAGGTGGATAAGAGGTTCTTCAAGAGTTGATTTCTTCATATTCCTCATTGCTTGAGGGATCTTCTTTGGATGATGAGAGCTTGATCTTCAGTTTCTTCCATCTTCCCTTCTCTTCTTATGATTCAAGCTTCTTCTTCTTCCCAAAGTCTGCTGAAAGTAATCACTTCCTTCTGGCACACTTCCTCGCATGAATGAATCCCATGATATTGGGAGGCCATTCAAGGTGGACATCACCACTTCTGCATTCTTCACTTCTGCTTCAAGTTGTTCTTGATTTGAGAGACTCTTATGACTGCATGGTCTCCGCATTCTAGATATTCACATTCTTCAACTGGTTTCTTTAGGTCATATTCTGATTTTTGTTCTTCCCTTCAAATAGCTTGAAATTCTGGAAGACCTTTAACAGCTTTGCTTGCAATAGGTAGCGCTCTGTAATGCACATGTGCAAGCCTTTTATGCCAAAGCTCATTTGGCTCTACTGTGTCATGGATCAAGGCTTGTTTTGGATGGCCATTCAATTTGTACAAGCCTCCTTCTTGTTCTTCAATCACTACCGCATCATCGATAGTCTTTCCTTTTGGCCACATGATGACTTGACCATCTACGAATGCCACCCGCATTCCTTTTGCATCTAATGCTGAAATGGATAGAAGGTTCTTCTTCAGTCTTGACACAAACAATACTTCTTTCATTGTTAGATACTTAGCAGAGTCTAGCTTGTATGAAGATTCCCCACTACCTTTTATTGGATATTGGTAGTCATCTCCTAGTTTCACCTTGTGAGGTGATTCATGTTCTGACAGTCTTACAAAGGATTCCTTGAATCCCGTCATATGTTTGGAAGCCCCACTGTCTATAAGCTAATCATCACTTCCATGAGTAATGTTACCTGTGAGAGATTATATCAGAACATTTTCATCCTCGCTTGAAGAATCTTCACTTTCATATCTGGATCTCTTTCTGGATGGTTCATCATCCTCTGCAGCATGAGCATGATGTCTTCTTTGGCCTTGACCGAGTTCTTCTTGTGAAAGGCTTCTAACCTCGTCTCCCTCTAAAATTGGAACCTCCATACTCATGTAGGTGTCCAATCCATTTCTTCAGAGAGATCATATACTTCCAGGCTTGGAAGTTGTCAACTTCCCCAAGCTTGTCACCAAGCTGATGTGATATACCATATTGAAATGAGAACCTCAAATGGAAATAGCAAAGGATTAGATCTTATCGATTTGAGGTGTCCATCCTTGTCCCGGAGTTCGCTGATCTAGGGTTTGTCACAAAAACCCTAATTTTCAAAACTTGGAATCTTTCAGATCTGATTGGACAAACAGATAGATATCTTCAAATGGATCTGTCCAATGTACTCCGTTTCTGAAAACAGTGGAGGGAAGCTCCAAGAACAGGAAGCCCTAAATTTCCAATTTCTTCTGCAGAAATTCCTGTTACTGTTTCTATGATATCTCTGAAATTGCTGATCCTCTGTGTCTGAAATTTCGCACCGAGGTAACATCACATGTCCCTGATCCAACACCGTAGGTTGCATCAGAATTGGTTTCACCATTTGGGATTTATGATCCTTTTCCCAAGGTGGCATGTTACAGGACTGTTCAAAACAACGAAGTTGTACGGAATTCCACGTGTCACATGTTTATCTTCTGAGTTTTAAATTTGGACCACTGAAATTAAATTCCGTGCACTTTCTGGAACATCTTCAGGAATTCCATTTGGACCTCTGTGGCCTAAGATATTGCAGATCTCCCCAGATAACCTGTTTAGGGATGAATTCTGGAAGAGGCTAGAACCCTAACTTGGAGGGATCATATCTCCCAGAATATAGTGAATTTGAGGCTGATTTTTGGAGATAGTGTTCATCAGGATTTTATCTTTGGCCCCTACAAATTTGCAGCTTCTGAGACTTCTCCAACCTTGTCATATAGCGACTGTACCAAAACTTATCAGTTTTAGTATTTAGGGTTTTTCAAGCTCGGGGTCAAACTAGGGTTTGACTTTCCTGGAGTTTCACCCAACCAAATTTATTGATCCAGGTCTCTAAACTTCAGTTTTGATGAGGAGAACAATCCTATGTTGGTCTCACTCAAAAATTCATCTTCTATAGAAAGCCCTAATTTCCACATCGAAACTGAAAATGCTTGAAATTGAATTCTGCTTCGATAGAAAGATGCATCCTTCAATGGAGAGTCATCCTAGCATACTTTTGCTGATAGATTGTGGAGAAAGACCCAAAAAGTAAGAATCCCTAGCTTATATAGCTGCACAATGTCTTCTTCTCAGGTTAGCTCTGATACCATGTTAGTTTTTCAACATTTAAGCTAGCATTATGTTAGGATCTTTTCGCTGAGAGAATAACAAGCATAGCAACAAAACATAAGCACATCACAAGAGACAAGAGACACAAAGAGTTTTGATCGGGGAAACCATAAATGGAGAAAACCTCGCAAATTCCTCAAAGATAGAATCACCACAAGATGTAAGACCCCAAAACAGTAAGATGCACTCCCAACAGGAGTAGTCTTCTTCTTCTGTCTAGCCCCAGTATTTCCTTCCTCACTAATGCGCCACACTTAAGTGAGTGAGTGATGTACAAGTGATAAATAGAGAGACTCTCACTCTCTATTTATATTCTTCCATTCACTTGAAATGCACTTAATCATGTCGGCCCAACTAACAATTACTTACTCAAGCCTACACCTTAATTAGTGTATAATAACTCAAGTGCCCCAAAACTGTGGGGACTTACACAATGACTTGACAAGACTTGTTTACATTATTAATCCTCCCGATCGGAACATCGGGGCATGACTCAAATACATAATATACATAGAAGAATACATTCTGAAGTTACATATACATCAACATAAGCTACGTTATTCTTAGTTTAATTTCAAGGATGTTCATGGCAATTATAATTATCCACTACAATTGAACTTTGAAATTTACATGTACGCTCTACATACCTAGAAGAAAACAAAATGTGTTGATAAATTAGATGCAACAACAATTATGGAAAGTGCCTTGCAGCAACAATTTGCAATTTTGGTAAGTTAAATGCCATGTCCCTCATATGCAAAGGGTGAAGGCGGCCAAGACGGTGAAGGCAAGGTGTACTAGAGAAATAATAGCCAACGGAGCTTTCCTTTATCCTTCCCAATCCATCCAAGTATATTTGGTTGTTCACTTGGCCCAAATCTCATTAATTATTGGGTGAAAACATCAATAGTGGTTGCATCTTACCTTTGTTCGTTAAGTTCCATATCGACTTCCATAGCTACTACCTCGCCTAACGTACTTTCAATCTCTAGATCCAAAGCAAGATCTAGTTCCAATTGGTGATCGAGTAAAAAAACTAATTGATCTAGCGATGAAGGCTATGGGGATGGGAATGAAGGAGGTGAGAAGTTGGAATAGTTGGCGTTCAAGGAAGTGGCCAAAACCCTCGATGCTTCAAGTTTTATGCAATCTACACTACAAAAGCAGTGACAGATGCAGTGTTGACAGAGATTGGCAGTGACATTAAATGCATTTTGTAAATGCTTCCGTCTCTCTCTAAACTACACATAAAACTTAGGAAAACTCGATAAAAACATAGGAATACTTTTGTGTCGAACTCAATGACCCAAAAATAATGTTTCAAGTCAAAAACCAATAGAATGATGCCAAAATGAATTCTACAAAAATTAAGAAAAAAAAAATCAACAACAATGTAAAACTATAGATAAAAGTTAAAAATTTATGGTCAAAATAGAAAATAATATATAATAAAAAATATCGATTACAATTATACAATGCCCTTTGGGAAATACAAAGGGCACTACAATAACTTTGTTATGTCACAAACATATAGCCCAACATGAATGGATTCAATAACTTTGTTAGGTCACAAACATATAGCCCAACATGAATGGATTATTTTTGTTCATACTTCTCATTTGTTTGAAACTCAAAGGTTAGGATAATGTTTCATTGCATCAATACATAATTTTTTTGATATCTAAAGTTTGGGCTAATGTTTCAAGGCATCAATGTATGATGTGAAACATATGGATTGCATCGTTTGACATGTGTCTTGCTGATGCAGGTACACTTCAATGCAAGGAGATGCAACTTTTATTGTTTTTTTTAGTCATCGTCCAAGTCATATAATACCATCGTCGTATACCAATGATGCTTGAAATCAATATTTTTACTGTGAATTGCTACCAAGCTTGCCCAATTGGCATCAAATCGAGATCACTGTACTTCAAACTGTCCACCAAGCTTGCCTAGTTGAGTCTTCCAGTTATTGGAAGTTGTTTCAACAAGTTGAAGGTGTTGTACCGATCTTCACTAATAAAACCTCAAAAGTGGTTTGAATTAGAAATCGATATCGTTAGAATGACATCATTCAAATTCTAATATGAACTAGGACTTAAAACACAATTTTCTACTTAAGATGTCAATGAAGTTGACAATGGTTTTTTTTAGCATAGTCAATATACCCCTGCAAAACGATATTTCTTTTTGTAACGTTACGTTGAGATTAATCCCTTCCTTTGAGAAAGAAAATCTAGTATCCGAAGGTCTCGAGATGCTTATAAAATCCTAAAATATCAGGTAGATCAACAAATTACCCCTTACAACCCCAATTGTTAAAAGAAACAAGTTCGAAGGGCATTCCACCGTAAAATAATCAGAAAAATTGCTTGTATTCCTCATGTTAAACTAAATTCCAAACTTTTCATCAAACATATAAGGAATACAAACTGGTAAAATTAATTTGTCAATGTTAACAATTTTCGCTCTATGTATCCCGATTCAAAGAACTTTGATAATTAAACTATGAGAGCTTTACAAGTGTTTTTCTCAGATAACAATAATCAAGCCCACCAAGCTGCAAATATTATCGCTTAAATTCATATATGACATTTTAATTGGAATGACTAGGTGAAAAATATTAATATGATCGATAGAAGATTTACCCAAAATTTCGTCCCATGTAATATTCGAGAATGGACAATACGATATTATCCACATCCAATACCCATGCATCCATACCATTGCTAATGGGGTCGATTTCCTCTATGTAAGAAACAATATAGTCAATTGTGATCGCCAGATCTCTTTCATACATCCCATGCAACTTATATTGTTGAACGTATATCACACAATCTTGGGAAACTTACAACAAATGTTGAAATCGATGAACGATAATGATAGAAACTTTCATGGTATAATAGTGCACCTCATCATGATATTGCACTTCAATATACAATGCATGATATGAACCATGGCGTTTTCTAAATGGCAGATAGGAGGGACCAATCGAGCATAACTTGAACCAAGTGAGCAACTTTCTTCCTGACACGGGTCGTGAAGAATCTCAGTAATCAGTTTATTTTTTTTAGAAGAGTATTATATATAAATGAAATCAAAACCGTTATCTACACTTAGATAACGAGAATATACTAAAAAATAACTAAAATATTATTTACAATGAAATTCCAAAGGATTATTCAACATTCTTCCTTAATCTGAAGGGACATATGACATGCCAAGTTGCATTCTAAAATTTTCAAACTATTCACCGCCCAATGCTTTAGTAAAGATATCTGCAATTTGCTATGAAGTAGAACAACGTGTCAAATGAATGGTTTTGGCCTCAACATGATGTCGAATCAAGTGATATTTGGTGTTGATATGTTTTGTTCAATCGTGGAATTTTGGGTTTTTGGCCAATTGAATTGTAGAAGAGTTTTCAACAAAGAGAGGCATTGAAGTCATTTATTTCTCCTGCAAGTCTTCAAGTATTTTACAAAGCCAAATGATTTCTTTTGTGGCTTGAGTTACTGCAACATATTTAGATTCAGTTGTAGAATCAGCGGGAACAGATTGCTTTCATGATCTCCAACTGATAGTTGTTGATCCAATGTTCATCAAATAACCTGAAGTAAACATCCCATGCTCTTTATCTCCATCAAAATATGAATCTAAATAACTAGTGAGATGGAAGTATGCAACTTTAGAATATCAATTTGATGCCATAAGATTGAGTTCCTTTTAAATATTTGAGCACTCGCTTTGCTACATTCCAATGACCTTCATAGGGTTGATGCATAAACCTGGAAAGTATTCCTACAACAAAAGTTATGCCAGGACGACTAGTAGTAAGATAAATTAAACTCCCAACAAACTTCTTGTACTTTGTTGGATATTCAAATGTGCTACCTTCATTTGAAGTAAGCTTTAGATTATGCTCCATTGGTGTAGAAAAAAAATTACAATCCTGCATACCAAATTTGCTCAGTAACTCTCCAACATATTTTTTCTGAGAAATAAAAATGTACTTTGGTTTTTTATCTACTTCAATTCCTAAATAATAATGTAATAATCCCAAATCTATCATATCAAAAACCTTTCTCAACTCTCTTTGAATAGAAGCTATATAATCATCATTATTTCTCGTGATAAGCAAATCATCCACATAGACAACTAGATATACAACTTATCTTCCAACTTTCTTGACAAATAAAGTTGCATCGTCTAGATTGAAATGCTTATAATTCAATTTGAGAATATGTTGAATTAATTTTCCATACCATGCTTGAGGTGCTTGATTCAAACCATACACAGATTTTTCCAATTTTCATACCTTCTATTCTTGACCTTTGATAGCAAAACCTTTAGGCTGAACCATATAAACATCTTCTTTCAAGTCTCTATTCAAGAAGGTGGGTTTAACATCCATATGATGTATTTTCCATCCTTTTTGTGCTACTAATGAAATGGAGGGTTCACTAGCAAGGCAATATTATATCACGTCCATTTATAATGGGGGATTGAATACTCCTAAAATCCTCAAAATTATATTGTTTCATATTA